>WOVY01009568.1:0-221860 GCA_013436015.1 Rhipicephalus annulatus | reverse complement strand
TATATATATATATATAAATATATATATATATATATATATATATATATATATATATATATATATATATATATATATATATATATATATATATATATATATATATATATTGCTGCGACAGGTTCGCCACATTCAAGTAGCCCGCCCACAATCATCGTGGCACCAGCACCAGCAAGACCCGGCTCGGCTGGCATGCGCCACGCGTTCGTACGCTCCAACAACGAGGAAGAGGAAGATAGTCGGATCTGTGCCACTCGGCTACTCGAACTTCACGACCATAGTTTTTAGAATCGTGGGCACAAGTTCGCCCTAATAAAGGCGCTTGTTTTTTTAACCTGTCGGCGTCAGCATCGCTACATTTCTGGTGGAAGTGCTGGGTATGAATCGAAGCCCCGCGAGCTCAAGACAGCTTAGCCCTGACGACCAGCGTATCAACCCCGTGGAAGTGACTCCTGTACACCAGAGGGCAAATCGCCGTCTTCGAGGTGACCCACCTGAGTTTGGTCCTCTTCACTTCACACTAAGGGGAATTCAAACGATGGATGCCACTACTATGACTAGCCAGGTAACACCGGCACAAGTGTTCATTAGCCAACCGCACCAGCCGTCAGTTTTCCACGGCGACTCGTACGAGGATGTTGAAGATTGGTTGGACCTGTTCGAGAGAGTAGCGAGCTTGAATGGATGGGACGAAAGAGGGAAGCTCCGTCGCGCATACTTCGCCCTGGAAGACTTCGCAAAAACATGGTTTGAGAACCATGAAACCTCGTTGTCTACCTGGGAGGTATTTCGACGACAAGCGGTGGCTACGTTCGCGAACATAGACCGGAAAGAAAAGGCGGAGGCAGCTCTTCAATCGAGGAACCAGCTCACGAACGAGAGTGCTGCTATGTACATTGAGCACATGGTCCGCCTGTTCAAGCGTGCGGATTACAACATGGCTGAGGATAAGAAGGTGCGCCATCTAATGCGCGGAGTGAAGCAGGAGCTGTTCGCCGTTCTCGTCCGCAACCCTCCGAGCGCAGTTGCTGAGTTTTACTCGGAAGCGACGGCCATCGAAAAAACACTGGAACAGCGGGCTCGGCTGTACAACCGGAACCTTAACTGCGCGTCTGCACAGGTATTCTCCGGAGGCGTGCGAAACGACGTTGAAGCCCTGCGAGAGCTAATTAGTTCAGTTATCAGAGAAGAACTGAGCAGACTGCATATGCCCTAGACTTCAACTGCACTATCTGCTACGGACGTTGTTCGTGACGAACTGAGGCAGGTGATACGAGAGCCAGAGCGTGAGCTACAGCCGGTTTGACCTATCCGAACATACTCTGAGGTTGTCAGACAACCCACGGTACACAGCAATGCAGCAGTTGCGATGGCGACGACTCCTCTCCCACCTGCGGCACGCAGCGCACCTTGTCCACGGGAACCAACAGCTACCTATCTGCCGCAGGAGCACGTAGCGCACATCACTATGTGGAGCGTAGGCCCAGGAAAAGTGACGTCTGGTGTGACCACGAGCGCAGGCCTCTGTGTTTTCATTGTGGGGAAGCGGGTCATCTGTGCAGATTCTGTCCTTACTGACAGGCTGGATTAAGAGGCTTCCCGTCGTATGCACCGTGCCCCCGAAACAGCGAACGACCAGCGGAGATTGAGGAGTACTTGTCGACGCGCCAGAACTCGCCACCTCTACGCCAACACCGGTCACGGTCACCATCGCCTATGCGCTACCGGTCATCCAGCCCACGTGCACCTGTAAGGCAGCCTGGTCATCGCTCTCCAAGTCCACACCCGGAAAACTGAAGCAAGCGACCTGTGGAGGTGAGGCCGCTGATAACGTCAGTTATGAAGACCCTCCAATTTGGTTTGAGGGTGATGACGGTGTATTTCCGGCAGATGGGTGCAGCAACGAAAACGTTACTTCAGATTTGCGGTTGAAAATGGAAGGATGGGAGCTGAATGCCTTAGTCGACACCGGTGCTGACTATTCAGTGATAAGTCACAAGATGGTGAAAAAGCTAAACAAAGTTGTGACACAGTGGAGTGGATTGCAGATACGCACGGCAGGCGGTCACATTATTACGCTCCTTGGCAGATGCACTGCAAGACTTGAAATACGGGGCTTTATTTACGTGGCCGATTTCATTGTGCTGCCAGAATGTTCAAGGGAACTCATTATTGGAATGGATTTTTTGCGAGCTAATGGCGCCGTAATTAACCTGCGTAGGTCCAGCGTGTCGTTTTCGACTGAACGAGCTATACCTGTGGAGGAATCTGAGGAACGACGCCTAACTGCTCTACGCGTTGTTCATGATGACGTAACTGTGCCGCCACGCTGCAGTATAATGGTGCTCGTAGAAAATGATGCATTGTACAACCGCGAAGGCATAGCGGATACAAACGTAGGGCTGTTTTTGAACAAAGGTGTCTGCGTAGCTAGGGGTCTTGTTCTTTTGACGAATGGCCGTGCTGATTTCCTACTCACAAATTTCTCCAATGAGCTTCAACACATCGCTCAAGGCACGGCTATTGCCTATTTACACGACTTCTGTATGGCGACTGAACTATGCAGCTTAACGACATCAACCACTCGACCAGTGGCCTGCAACATCGACACATCCGTGACCGTCAATCAGAGCCTTCCGGACAGTCAGAAGAAACAGATTTACGCCCTGGTAAAAGAATTCTCAGATTGCTTTTCAAGTGTCTCGAAGGTCCAGCGCACGTCAATCACGAAACACAGAATTATAACGCAAGACGACACGAGGCCTATATGCCAGCATCCATATCGGGTGTCACAGAAAGAACGGGAAATTATCAAGAAGCAAGTGGAGGAGATGCTTTCTGATGATGTCATCCAGCCTTCGAATAGTCCATGGGCGTCCCCCGTAGTGCTCGTTAAGAAGAAAGACAACACACTTATATTCTGCGTCGACTACAGAAAACTGAACAGTGTAACTAAACGAGATGTCTACCCCTTGCCACGTGTCGACGATACACTAGATCGGTTGCGATCCGCAAAGTTTTTCTCCTCCTTAGATCTGAAAAGCGGATATTGGCAAATAGAGGTCGATGAGCGGGACCGTGAAAAAACGGCATTCGTAACACCAGATGGCCTCTACGAATTCAAAGCGCTTCCATTCGGCCTCTGTTCCGCACCAGCGACGTTCCAGCGAATGATGGACACTGTCCTCGCCGGATTGAAATGGCAGTCATGCCTAGTGTATTTGGATGACGTGGTGGTATTCTCTGCAACGTTTGACAAACATCTAGAGCGACTACGCACAGTATTGGAAGCCATCCGGTCAGCGAAATTGACAATCAAACCCGAAAAATGCCACTTCGGCTTCGAAGAGGTGTGATTCCTTGGACATGTCATTAGTTCCGATGGTGTTCGTCCTGATCCCGAAAAGACAGCCGCTGTTCAGAGGTTCCCTACACCCAGAGACAAAAAGTCAGTGCGTCGATTTTTGGGTTTATGTGCCTACTATAGACGATTTGTGGAAAACTTCTCAAAGATTGCAGAACCTCTTACAAAACTGACAAAAGACGATGTGCCCTTCACATGGGAAAGCGAACAACAGAAAGCTTTTGACGAATTAAGGAAACGACTACAGCGTTCACCAATACTTGCCCGTTTTGATGAGACAGGCGACACTGAAGTCCATACCGATGCCAGGAATGTTGGCCTCGGCGCCATCTTTGTCCAGTGGCCAAATGGTCAAGAGAAAATGTTAGCCTATGCCAGCCGCAAACTATCATAAGCTGAGGCAAACTACTCTGCAACTGAAAAAGAGTGCCTCGCAGTCATCTGGGCCTTAAACAAGTTTCGACCCTACCTTTATGGTAGACCGTTCAGAGCTGTCAGTGACCACCATGCTCTATGCTGGCTGGCAAATCTCAAGGACCCGTCAGGTCGACTAGCAAGATGGAGCCTTAGGCTGCAGGAGTATGATATTACGGTCGTGTACAATCTGGAAGGAAACACAGCGATGCCGACTGCCTGTCACGCTCTCCCGTCTATCCAAGTGTACCTGAAGAGGAAAACTTCCCGTTTCTAGGCGTTGTCGACACATCCGAAATCGCTCAACTACAACGAGATGACCCGGCTGCACTTATACAACACCTGCAGGGTCTCGACGTTCAAGTCCCTCGCATATTCTCCAGAGGGCTCTCCGCGTTCTGCCTTCGAGGAAGTGTCCTTTACAGGAGGAACTTCGAACCTAATGGTGAAACGTTTTTACTAGTCGTGCCCACAGCCATGCGAGAGGAAATTCTGCACGCATGCCACGACGAGCCAACATCTGGACACATGGGTGTGAGCTGAACTTTCACCAGGATTCGCCTGAAATACTATTGGCCTAAGTTGCTCGCATCAGTGCAGCGCTACGTGAAAACTTGTCGTCAATGTCAACGGTGCGAAACTCCACCCGTAAAACCAGCCGGCCTTCTCCAGCCAATAGACCCTCCAGATGCCCCATTCCAACAAGTCGGCATGGACTTCCTAGGACCTTTGCCGAAATGGATAGTCGTAGCCACAGACTATCTCACCCATTACGCTGAAACTGGCTCTCTATACAGTGCGACAACTGCCGAAGTCCCCAAGTTCTTTGTGAACAACATAGTGCTCAGACATGGTGCGCCCACCGTCGTTATTACGGATCGGGGCACCGCATTTACTGCAGACCTAATTCCATGCCTGATGCGCATGACAAATACCGATCACAGAAGAATAACGGCGTATCACCCTCAGTCAAATGGATTAGCCGAACGCCTCAACAGAACTCTGACCGACATGCTATCAATGTATGTCGATGTTGAACATAAACAGTGGGATGAAATATTACCCTACGTAACATTCGCATATAATACAGCCGTTCAAGAAACAACCCACGTTGCCCCTTTCGAACTAGTATTCGGCCGAAGAGTGACCGCCCCGCTGGATGCCATGTTACCACTACAGGACGAAAGCAGCTATCCACCTGACTTAGATGACTTCTTGCAAAGAGCCGAAGAAGCACGGCAAATGGCAAGATACCGAATACGCCACAAACAGCACGTCGATTCTAGTCGCTACAACAAGCGACGCAGTGACGCACTTTATCATCCCGGTGACAAAGTGTGGATATGGATACTAGTGCGCCGCCGCGGACTGTCTGAAAAGCTTCTTTCCCGATACTTCGTCCCTTATGAAGTACTCAACCGTATCGGCAACGTCACTTATGAAGTCAGATCCGCTGGACACGTGAGTTCAAGACGCCGCAATCCCACGGAAGTGGTACACGTGGTCCGCATGAAGCCCTATCATGACAGATCGTCAAAAAACGGGTGAGAGTGCGCGTGTATCTTTTCACTGTTTTAAGCATCGGGACGATGCGTCTGAGGAGGGGGGCAATGCTGCGACAGGTTCGCCACATTCAAGTAGCCCGCCACAATCATCGTGGCACCAGCACCAGCAAGACCCGGCTCGGCTGGCATGCGCCACGCGTTCGTACGCTCCAACAACGAGGAAGAGGAAGATAGTCGGATCTGTGCCACTCGGCTACTCGAACTTGACGACCATAGTTTTTAGAATCGTGGGCACAAGTTCGCCCTAATAAAGACGCTTGTTTTTTTAACCTGTCGGCGTCAGTATCGCTACAATATTATATATATATATATATATATATATATATATACATATATATATATATATATATATATATATATATATATATATATATATATATATATATATATATATATATATATATATATATATACTCTACTTCTAAATTTATATATAAACCCAAAAAAGTGGATGGAGGGAAGGCCGCTGTGGTATCGAATGCGTTATTCGAAGGTCGTAGGTTCAATTCCTGCTCACGGTTGCTTAATTTTTCACCCACCTTTCTTTCTTATTTACATTCCATTGGTTCTAATAACTTCCCCTGTACATTCCTTGGCATTACTGTCTGTTAGATCTCATTAATATTGTGTCAGAACACGGAAAAGCAAGCTCTTAGGTATACACTTCTTTCCCTTGTTCATTAACGAGGGTCTCGTGCAGGCAGACTTGGTATCATTAGGTTGTATACGAGGGACTATTAATCAGCTGCCTGCTCGTAATAAAGTTCGTGTGCTAAGTGACGCCACATATGCACATAAAAGAGTGTTTCACACTCTTCGCTTGGCTTATAGATGGCGCTGACTGACACTCCTACTGTCAAGCCATGCTTGACAGTAGAAGCCTTACAGACCAGGCTACATGCATTTGAGGCCATAGTAGCAGGTCTGGGGCAGCAAGTAACCACCCGAGATCAGGAGGTACTTGACCGATCTGAGCAGGAAAAAGATACCACTCTGTCCACATCAACACCCAAAACCGGGGCGATGAGAACCCCAACATCAGGCTCATCGGGACAGCCCGAGACTCAGCCCCTGGACGGAAAGAGCGCGCCTGTCAACTCTGACGACTCAGCGCACGACGATCACAACGAGCCATGCAGACAGGATAAAGGCAGGGCACCATCTGAACGGCCTCGAATACAAACGAATATGAAAGAGGTTGTAGACAGGTCGACGGGTGAATCACTGCAAGAGCTAGGTACTACATCAAACTCACCTGGCGAAACCCGGCAAGTTGGTGTGAGGCAAGAAGACAACCCCCCAGCCCCAGACAACACAATGGGTCTGTCTGCAACGGGCCCGGAGGTGCCCCCGAGGCCAAACGAGGATGCGATGAAGCAGGAGCGTCGACACTTTAAAGGGTATGCGAAGTCAGCTCAGGCTTTCCGCAATACCCCCTCGCAGATTTTGCTGGCGGGAGATGGGAACGTGCCACGCGTCACAAGAGCACTCCAACGACGACTTGGCCCCAAACAGAATCTGCAGACATGCTGCATGCAACATGCGACTGTGAAACGTGCACAGAAGTTGCTACACCAGTACTTAAGAAAACCCCAAAGGGAAGCTGGCCGTTGTCGCCGGCTGGTGGTGCTGCTGGTGGGAGAAAAAGACGCAATTCGGGGGACCAGCCCAGAAGACGTCGTCCAAGTGATACGTGACAGCGTGGCGCTGTACGCGGAGAGGCTGGTGATTTGCTCTGTTCCAGAGGTGACTACCCGAGGGAAGGTTGCACTGGCTCGAACTATTACACTGAATGCCTAGCTAAGAAATATGTGTTCTATACTGAGAGCAACGTTCTTGGACAACAGCAAGCAGTGGGAAGAAGGATGGCTGGCCCGGGACAGCGCTCTCTATGTCGCAGACACAGCCTCCCAAGTGGCGACCGGATTGGCAACGATTGCAAACAATTTTAGGGAATCAAGAAGGTCCTCGGAGACGGGATAAAAGGGGCCCGAAGAGAAAAAAGGAAAACTACACCGGTACCACTGGCCACGGGAGTCCAGGCGGGTTGACACCTACTGCCTTAGACGTTTGCGCACAGGGGAGCGAAGGTCATCCAGCTCGGCCCTAGACGCAGCACTCCGTGCTTCTCCGGCATCCACAACCCGGCACCACCAAACACCCACAGGAGCCGACGGACCCCCAGAAAACAGAGCATTGGGCCAAAGTGTCCCCTGTGGGGCTACTATTCCCGGAGACGCGATCAAACGATGTGATACCACAAGCTGTCCAGCCCCAGCAGTCCCCGCCCTGGCAGGGCAACATACAGCCGTCATACCTAACCCAACCGATGGGAGCACTACCTATTAGAATAGACCTGGCTCGCATGACAGCCGACATGGTCCAGCACTACATGAGAGAGATAAAGATGCAAGGAAAGGCAGGGAGGTTAACCAGACGCACATCCGGTTTGCTACCCTGCACTGGGGAAGGGATAAAGGGGAGAAAAGAGGTTGCAGAAAGATGAGAAGGTACACACAATCACGAGCACACTCGGGGAGCACACACAGTCTACAGGCGGTCGCTCAGGTTTGTTGACTTGACTACAATATATATATTGTAGCAGTGCTTTTGTTGCTTTCTGCGCAACTGAGGCAGATGCCCAAGGTCCTAGTATCTTCTGCACACAAAATGGTCCGGGGTCAAGTCGATTCAAAACCAACCGGAGCTGGCATCGCTGTGTGTCGTAGCAAGCGCAGCTGCACAGGACGTGTTCGATGGTCTCTTCAGCTCCGCAGTAGTCGCATGTAGGAGTGTCTGCCATACCAATGCGAAAGGAGTACACCTTTGTAAATGCAACACCCAACCAAAGGCGGCATCACAGTGTCGCATCGGAGCGGGAAAGTTGTGATGTTAGCTTTAGCTTGAGCGAAGGATCCAGTTCATAAAATTGACACCTTTGGAAGCTGGTAGACGACCAGAACGTGCGTGTGAGATCTCGAGTCAGCAGGTAAAGTTGTCTTGCTGCATCATTCCTTGATAGAGGAATCGGGACTACACGGGTTTATTCATGGGCTGAGCGGGCTGCATCATCGGCTAATTGATTTCCGGTAATACCGATATGTCCAGGCAGCCATTGATATATAATATCATGCCCTCGTGCAAGAGCTTCATGATGGCAATGTCTTATTTCTTGTACCAGTTGGTCATGACTCCTCCTACGCATGGCAGACTGCAAACTCTGAAGCGCTGCCTTCGAATCACAGAATATGACCCATTTTCCTGGACGTTCTTGAACGAGATATTGTAAAGCAGCCCTTATAGCAGCAAGCTCTGATGCCGTAGATGTAGTCATATGCGACAACTTAAACTTGATTGTCATTTCTGCAGCCGGAATTACAGCGGCACCTGATGAGCTGCTGGATGAGACGGACCCATCAGTGTATATCTGCGTTCGGTCTAAGTACAACTCATGTAATAATAGCAGTGTTGCTTGCTTCAATGCTACTCCGGAGTGACTGCTTTTCTTTTTGATTCCCGGAATTTCTAGACGTACTTGCGGCTGCTCGAGGCACCACAAAGGACAAGCCGTTCTCGCAGCTGGCGTATATCCTGATGGAATGCTGTTTAGGTGCTTGGCTATGACGTCTGAAAACGTAGCACGTGGTCTTCCGGAAGGTAGAAGGGCCAAGTGGGGGTCGGGAACACGGCTAGCATGTCGAATGTGCGCTCTGAGGCAATCCACAACTATATATGTCCTGACCGGATGGTCTTTGGCAAGCATAATTGTGGCATAAGTAGAAGCACATCGGGGCAGTCCTAGGCAGATACGCAGTGCCTGACCCTGCAAACTCTCCAATGAATGAGCATTCGATTTGCAAGTGTTAGTCAGTACCGGCAAGCTGTAGCGCAATAGACCCAGAAGTAGGGCCCTGTACAGCTGTAGCATGGAGGCCACAGAAGTTCCCCATGCTTTACCGCACAAGAATTTCATGATATGCACAATAGATAGCAGTCTCTTCTTCAAGTACGCACAATGTGGGCTCCACGAAAGACTTCAGTCGACTATTATGCCCAGAAAACGATATGCCCGTGCATATTTGACACTCTGCCCATTGATGTAAACAGGGTATGGTGTCATTGGTTTGCGTGTAAACGCCATCAACGCGCACTTCACAGTTGATATATTTAGGCCTTGTTTCTGAAGGTAGGCTGTTGTGAGGGTTGCTGCCCGCTGTATTCGTGCACGCACCTGAGGGCGAGTAACTGCAGCACTCCAGAGGCAAAAATCATCGGCGTATATGGATAGGCACACCGGCTTTGGCAGAACCTTCACCAGACCGATGAGGGCCACATTGAACAATGTAGGGCTTAAAACACCTCCCTGAGGTACTCCGCAGTAGATGTAATGTTGGGCAGTTGTACCCTCATATGTTTGTACAAAGAAACCCCTGCCAGTTATATAATCTTTTATCCATTGAAACATTCGTCCACCAATGCCCATTGCTGCGAGAGAAGTGAGGATGGCATCGTGAGCTACATTATCATATGCACCCTTAACGTCAAGAAAGAGTGCTACTGATATGCGCTTGCGACTTTTTTCTTGTTGAACAAATGTCGATAAGTCAAGGACACAGTCAATGGAGGAGCGGCCCCGACGAAAGCCTGCCATGCAAGAAGAATATTTGGTGTAGCGTTCTAAGTACCACTCGAGACGAAATAGAACCATTCTTTCCATCACTTTTCCGAGGCAGCTTGCGAAGGCAATAGGGCGATACGCTGTCAAGTCCAATGGTGATTTTCCCGATTTCAAAAGTGGTATTAATCGACTTATTTTCCATTCTCGAGGAACACTGCCGCTGAGCCAGGAGTTGTTGAAACATGTTAAAAGTTCTTTTCTGGCTTTTTGTCCAAGGTGTCCCAACGCACTATAAGTAATACCATCAGGACCTGGCGATGACATGCGCTTAGAAGCGACTAACGCACCTTCCAGTTCTTCCATGGTGAACTGAATGTCCATTTCTGGTAATCGCGTCTCAGGAACGATCACGGCGTCGATGCTCTCGTTTATAACATTCCCGGCAACTCTCGTGAAAAATTCTTCAGCCACCTCAAGTTCTGTTTTTCCATGATGGAGTCACAAAGCTTTAAAAGGGTGCCGTTGTTGTGGAGAGGAGCGAAGACCACGAACTGTTCTCCAGATATATGACAGAGGTTTATGAGGGTCTAGAGATTCGCAGAATGCTTTCCAGCGTTCGCTCTCCAGTTTGTAAATTCGTCGTTGAATCTTTTCTGGAGCCGCCTTGCTTCCCTCAGATCGTAAATTGATCTTGTGCGTCTGTATCGTCGTTCAGCACGCCTTCGTATAGCTCGTAATTTTTCCAGTTCGATGTCAAACTGTGTTGCTTTAGACGAAAATGGTAATTTACATTTGGACGCTTGCATAGCTTCCGCTATGGTATTTTCCAGGCTGCAGGCGAGGCCTTCTTGGCAAGCGTTCTCAACACGTGATGCAAAGATCGACCAGTCAGTGCCAATTGCAACACCGGAAGAGAAATTTATGATACCATCGATCGTCACGTAGGTGGGTATGTGATCACTCCCATGTGTCTCAATATCGCAAAACCACTTAACTTTGTGAGAGAAGCACCGTGACACCAATGTCAGGTCAAGGCAACTGCCATACGTGAGACCCCGCAGATATGTGGGGGTACCATCGTTCATGATAGAAAGGTCGTAATCGGAAGCGATTGTCACAATGTTCCGGCCCCTGGCATTCATCCTTGTGCTCCCCCAAAGCATGTGATGGGCGTTGAAGTCACCGGTGATGATCCAAGGCCCATCGGTTTTCATTAGGATGTCTTTTATTCTGTCGCAGTCAAATCGCGATGACGGAGATATATATCCACCAATAAGCGTGAACGAAACTGCATTCTTTTTCACACGAAGACACACGTACTGATTGTCGTCATTTGAACTTATTGGGTGAGAAAGATAAGTCAAGTCTGTGCGAATGTAAACAATTACTTTGCTTCGTTCTTCGCAAGCAGCTGAACAAAAAGCTCCATAACCGGACAATCTATAAGGCGTTTATACGTTTGGTTCACATATGACAAGTATAGGGAATTGATTGGCCCGAACAAATTGGCGAAAGTCCGAGATACGGGACTTCATGCCTCTGGCATTCCACTGAAAAATCGACGCACTTTTAACTTCAGTGCGGAAGATGAGATTTTGTTGAGCCATTGTGCTTATACGAAGTTAACAAGAACTGGATTCAGTGCATCCAGTATTTGCAGTGCACTCTTAGCAGACGGAGATTGTATGCTGCTCAGTAGCGTGCGAATCGTGGCAATTAATGATTGCACGATTGCAGCCACTTGCCTGTCTTGGTTGGAAAGATCTCGAACCGGGACGATTGCAGTCACTTGCCTGTCTTGGTTGGGAAGATCTCGAACCGGGAGCGCGGACTCGCCGTCATGAAGCTCCTTCGGTTTGCTTGATGCTGCTTCCCTTTGAAGTGCAGGCCACTTTGTCGCAGTTAGGGTATGCTCACTGGCTTTGTCCTTTACAGCCTTTCCCACGGCATGTGGTCTGAGAGGCAAAGGAGGTGGTACTGATGAGGGATGACGCAAACGTGTTGAGGAGGTAGCGGGCGTCCTCGAAGACCGACGTCGACGTGAACGACGCCTTCTGACTTTAGCTGCAGCTTCTCGATGAGATGAGTGATCGCGCACCATCTCCTTCAAGATGGCAATTTCCTTCTGAATCCGCGGGCAGTCCTCTGATGTGGCTTCATGGGATCCATTGCAATTAGAGCATTTCTTGACAGTTGCGACGCACTTATCCGCTTCATGGTGCTCGGCGCAGCGGTGGCATACCACCGAATTCTCGCAGACGCTGCTCACATGTCCAAGTTTCATGCATTTACGGCACTGGAGAGGCTTTGGAATGAAAGGCCGCACAGCATGTCTGAAGTACCCCACCTTCACATGAGAGGGGAGTGATGTGCTCTTAAACGCAATCTTCACACAGGGAGACTTGCCTAGCCGGGTGACATCAACAATTGGAGTATCAGTTGTTGACTTGACAAGAAGTTGTAAGTCCTTATTGGAAATAGCGACATCAATGTCGTAGATCACGCCGGTTACTACATCACATCCCAAGAAAACATGAGAGCGCACCTGGTTGCCGTCCAAGTCAGTTACACTGCGCAGAACGCCCAACGCACTTGCGTGCAAAACGTCCACAGCCAGTATATTCTTTCTGGCGTTCACTCTTATGTCCGTGATCTCATTTGGCACGAGCGTTTCCAGAGACCTCGACACAGACTGTCTGTTAACCCGTTTCATGCTGACGGTAGGAAGTGCAGGCAGAAACAGGATGGTATAAGTGTTCGATTTTGGCGCTTCACTTACAGTTTGAATAGTTGAGGATGAGGATGTCTTCATGTTCCGTCTCTTCGCCTTGCGGCTCAGCACAGGTTGGAAACCGTCATCTGAGAAGTCCTCACTGCTGAGATAGTAAGCATGAGTATCTTCACTGTCGCTGTCGCTCGCTAGTCTCATACGCTTCCTGGAGGCGGCCGCCGCTGACGCCGCTGGTGCCAGCAGGCGCCCGGGGTGATCTACATCCATCCCCTCCAAGGGAGCAGCGAAAACTGATCAACAGACTTAAATTACAACTGAAATACGCCGGAGTTAGCAGAAGTAGCTCCTATTCAAAACACACTTCTTCGTCTTCAGCACTACATGAGGCAACAACATCCCCAATGACATGCCCTCCATGCCGAGCAACACATGAGCAGGAAAGCTTTCGCAGTGGGGAGTGTGGGAGACACTCTGGTCCAGAGAACATTCGGACATGTCGATCAAAGTGCCATAGGCGCCGGGCGAAGTGGCAATGCTTCCGATTGGGTTTTCTTAACATGCACGGTGCCCGCCGGGACCAAAAGTGGGGAGAGCTGTATAATGCCCTGACAGACGAAGAGTTCTCGCTATATGCAGTGGCAGAGACCCATTTGCGAGATCTGGAAGAGCCACCAAGTCAGCCAGACTGGCACTGGACAGGTCAGAACAGATCTGGCCAGAGTCGCAAAGGGGGAGAGGTCGGTGTGTTATGGCGCCACGACCTCTGATGGCAACGTTTGGATGGGGAATGCAGAGACCACATGTGGGTAACAGGAAATGTGCTTGGTGTGAACACTGCGGTGTGTGTTGTATACTTGTCTGTGCAATGCCTACACGAAGGAAATGTAAGGCTTATTGAATGTGTACGCGAGGACGCACGACGACTGCAGGCAGACAACGAGCTCATCGTTATTGGCGACTTTAACGGGCACCTGAGTGAGCTGGACGGGCACTTGGTTGCCAACGGGAAGCTGCTCCTGCAGTTGGCCGAAGACTTAGACCTTGTCATCATGAACCTCGAGCCGCACTGGGAGGGACAGTTCACATGGTGTGCTCGCGGCAGTGCAACCAATATTGATTATGCCCTGGTCTCTCTGTGTTTGAATGCAATGCTACAGAGGTGCGGTGTGGACGAAGAGGGAAATTACAGTCTCGGCAGCGACCATAACCACCTCAGGCTCGACTTCGGACACTCCTGTCATAAAGAAAAATGATTTCCAGACGAAAGAAGATCAAGCGACCACACCATTCCATCGAGGCTATCGTTGAGGACTTCGAGGCTTGTGCCGAAATGCATGAGGCTACCACTTATGACGAGTACATGTTGGCCCTGCGACGGGTGGTGGAACGACGTATGGTCCCAGACAGACGGTCGACACGAGCGTTAAAGAGTCCGTGGTGGGATAGCGATGTTGAGGAAAGCCTGGAAAAGGCGTCGAGAGGCAAACAGGGAGCATCGAAGGATGGGGCAGTCGTCGAATACAGAGGCATGCGCAGCCACCTGGCAGAGATATCTTAAACTGGAGCACGAGGTACAGGCATTCGGTGCAGGCGAAAATTGCCGAGTACAACAAGAAGCTATTTCAATCTCAGCGCGTAGAGGGCAAGAATGCAGCCCAGAAGTTCTGGCAATATGTGCAAACACTGGACAGGCGACAACAGAATTCGCCCCGATTGAGGGATGCTGACACCAACCAGCCAGTGGCACGTGTGTGGCAGCACCTGACACGATACATCAGTGGACTCTTTGGCTTGACGGGAAATGACGGCGACAGGGATGCTTCCGCGGCCGCGACACCGCATCCTGCCCTCGGCGAAAGGCAAGAGGAAGCAGAACCGCGCTGGGTGGTGAGCAGTGTGGCAGTCATCCGTGCCTTAGTGCGAATGAGCACTCGAACTGCAACGGGGCCCGATGAGGTGCCAGCGCGCCCGGTGAAGTGCCTCCGCCCACAGGCTAGAGAGAAGCTTGCAGACCAGCTATCGAGCATGCTTTCTGGCGCTGAAATCCCGAAGGACTGGCGTCAGGGTCGATAACATTGATCCTAAAGCAAGGCGGCGCGGCGGACCTGCTGCAGAGCTATCGCCCTATCCCGGTCACTAGAGTGATGTACCGAATGTTTGCCGGTATCCTAAGGGAATGGCTAAGTGGCTGGGCTGAGACGAAGAACTTGCTGACGGAACTACAAAATGGGTTTCGTTCGGGTCGTAGATTGGAGGATAATATTTTCACTCTGACCCAGTGTGCCGAAATAGCGAAGCTTGAAGGGCGATCTCTACTATGCTATTTTCTGGATGTACAGAAAGCATACGATGGTGTCCCGCTGGCAGCATTGTTTTATTACATGAACCACTTGGGCCTTCCAGAGATCCACATCTCGACCATGAGACGTATGTACAGAGGTAACACTGTAGTGGCACACTTTGGGGATGTTCAGTCAGACCCCGTTGTAGTAGTGAAAAGCCTGCGTCAGGGTTGCCCACTTTCACCATTACTGTATATTCTTTACGTCTCAAGCCTCTAGAGGAAGCTTCTTAGCTGCAGCCTTGGTTTTCGGTTCCACCACACAACCAACGGTATCGACGAGAGGCGTCGTCTACCTGGCTTAACGTTCACAGATGACATCGTGCTCATGGCAGAAAGCACCGAGGAAATGCAGGCACTGCTGGACATCTGCCAGGATGAAATCACACGCCTGGGGCTCTGCTTCAACGTTAAGAAGACAGCCCTTCTCAGACTTGTGGGGGAGTGCACCAAGGAGAGTGTTGTGACCGTGGGAGATGCTGAAGTGAGCAGCTGCACCGAATACAGGTACCTGGGTGTAAAATTGTCAGCATCAACGGACATCTACAGCCTACATGAAGCAAAGACGCGTGAAGCTGGACTGCGGGCTCAGAGCATCCTCCGGCGCCGCTGTTTGTGGGGCTGCAACCTGTACTTAATGGTACGTTACCTTTGGAAGCTCGTCCACATGCCTGGGCTGACATTTGCGAACGCAGTAGGGATTATGTCAGCGGCCACCCGGGAATGGTTAGAGCGGCGACAGCGGGAAGTAGGACGCAGTCGCTCTGGGCTATCATGGCATGGTGGCGAATGAGGCGGTCCAGGGGGACATCGGCTGGTCGAGCTTCGAAGCGCGTGAGGCGGCCAGCAAACTGACGTTCCACTGGCGCCTGATGTACATGGCCCACGAGAGGTGGTCTCGACGAGTTTTTGACTACCTCATGGCGACATGTATGCGCACCAAGTGGGTACGACGAGTGCACCAATTTGAGAAAAAGTTTGGGCTTTTCCAGGCGCCGCTGGCAGCCGAAAACCAACAGGGGCGCACTAAGGAAATTAGCCAACGTATTAAGGAGGCCGAGGAGGAGAAATGGAGGCAGGCACAAGTGAACAAGTCAAGTCTCCTCCTCTACCGTAAGCACAAGGACACCATTGCTCCAGTCCCACTGTACGACAATGGCCTTGGAAGTGTGCTGTTGTTTGAGGCGAGAGCAGGGACCCTGCGTACTCTCGTCCGTAAGCAAGCCTACGACGGTGAACTCGTGAGTGTGGTGTGTCGCGCGTGAGGTGGGGCTGACGAGACCATCGCACACAACGTGAATGAGTGCCCGCAACTGAGCCCATCCAGTTCGAACACAGATCTCGCTGCCGCACTAGGTTTTGTGGACACAGGTGATGTGGTGGACTACGCCGCAGTGAGGCGCAGCAAAATTCGCCTAGAACAATGGAGGAAAAACACTCGCCGGAGATTTCGGGAGGGTTCTCAACTCGGCAACCCGCCCAGTACTGTATTTTATTTTCTTATTTTCTTTGTATTTTTTACTATCGGCTAGGGTACCAAAGTGTGCCCGCCCGTTACAAAGGGAATGACCTGATTACCATCAGCACCATCAACTTCTAAATTCACATATAAACCAAAAAAAGTTGATGGAGGGAAGGCCGCTGTGGTTTCTCAGTGGTTAGAGCATCGAACGCGTTATTAGAAGGTCGTAGGTTCGATTCCTGCTCACGGCTGGTTATTTCTTCACCCACTTTTCTCTTTTATTTATATTCCATTGGTTCTAATAATTTCCCCTGTACATTCCTTGGCATTACTGTCTGCTAGATCTCAATATGTTGTGTGAAAACACGGAAAAACGAGCCCTTAGGTATACACTTCTTTCCCGTATTAAATAACGAGGGTCTCGTACTGGCAGACTTGGTGTCATTAGGTTGTATACGAGCAACTATTAATCAGCTGCCCGCTTGTAATAAAGTTCACGTGCTACGTGACGCCACATATGCGCATAAAAGAGTGTTTCACACTCGTCGCTTGGCTTATAGATGGCGCTGACTGACACTGTCTACTTCTAAATTCGCATATAAACCCAAAAAAGTGGATGGAGGGAAGGTCACTGTGGTGGCTCAGTGGTTGGAGCATCGAACGCGTTATTCGAAGGTCGTAGGTTCGATTACTGCTCATGGCTGGTTATTTTTCAGCCACTTTTCTTTCTTATTTACATTCCATTGGTTCTAATAACTTCCCCTTGTACATTCCTTGGCATTACTGTCATGTAGGTCTCATTAATATTGTGTCAAAACACGGAAGAACGAGCCCTTAGGTATTCACTTCTTTTCCATATATATATATAACTCATCCCCTGATGAAGGGAGGTCCCATATATATTATATATATATATATATATATGTGTATATATATATATATATATATATATATATATATATATATATATATATATGACGCTTCTTCACAGGTGAATGTGGGGAAGGAAGAGGAGGAAGACGACGGGTCAGAATAAACTGGTGTTCTGACTACCGCAGCAACATCATGAGCCCACCAAAGAAGATGATCAGCCTGCCGAAATACACCGGAGCTGAAGACGACGTCCCTGTTGACAAGTGGTCGCACCTCTTCGAAACGAAAGCGAGCAACGTCAGCTGGTCCGAACGAGATCGCATCGACTGCATCAGCGAGTACCTGGAAGGTGAGGCATTCCGCTGGTACCTCACCAAGATTTTCGACGCAGAAGATACCTGGGAAGGCATCAAAACAAGCATAATATTGCTTTCGCCGCCGGGGGTGATGCTACGGGGCGCCACAAATTAACATTCTAGAAAAGAGGACGATGTTTAGCGCGAGCTCGTGCAGACCGGGCTCCATATTGTATGCCTGCCTGTTTACCAAAAGTAAAGGCATTTTTCAGACGCCTTCTCCCCGTAACAATATCAGCAATTTTCTGCACCTGTTAGCGACCCTTTCCGCCAATTCATACACTGCAAGCTCAAAAGAGAACAGCACATCAGAAACTACTACGAAGAGAAGGCACACCTTGGTCGCCTCGCAAACTTAAAAAACGTTCAAATAGTATCAGGATTGACCGATGGTGTACCTGAAGAGATCGAAAGACGCCTCGCTGGATTGACGCTCACCACCCCGGCCAAGTGGCTTGCTGCTGCGCTTCAAGCGGAAGACTCTGTCCACAGAGATGCTTCCCAACACTCGTCAAAACGGCAGCTCATGCGTCGAGAGCCTCATTCTACGCGACCATGGCTCCCTGCAGAATCTATGCGCACCTCTCACAGTGAGTGCCGACATTGTGCATCCACTGGTTTGCCGAATCAGTTTCACTGGCATAATGAGTGTCCTCGTCGTGAAATGGTGTCTGCTCTGACAACCAGGGAAACGAAGAGGGTGGCCCAAAGGCTCATTAATACGTTTTGGTGCCCTTGTGAACGGACACATGGTGAACGCGATTCTGGATACAGGAGCGACTATTACCTGTATCAATGAAGTTGTGTTCAAAAAACTCAAGCTGCAGTTGCTCAAAGATTCATGCATAGGTGTCCAACAAGTCACCTCAACCACAAAAACTTTGGGCCGCGTACACATACAGTTGGAAATAGGGAAGTTGAAGCGGGCAGTCCAAGCACACACGTTCTACCAGGCATGCTAGGCCTGGTAGAACGCATACTTGCTAGGCCTGGACAACGCCTCCTTTTTCAACCTGTCACTGGACTTAAACACGATGACTTTGCTTCAAGACAACAAAGCTTTGCAGAATTCCTTTCAAACACAAAAGTGAGTCTTCAGCGCCGATACGTCCCCTCTCCAAGCCGTTGATGTCACGCACCTTCCACAATCGCAACAAGCTGCTTCGAGAGGGGTGCTTCACAATTACGAAGACATTTTCTCAAAGTCTCAGATGGACTTCGTATGTATCGCGGATGAACGACACTGCATTGCCCTCAGCAACAACGTGCCTATCCACAGACCACCGTATCGATGCTCCCTGGCAGACAAAGAGGAAATTGTCAAGCAAGTGGACTTACTTCTTAAGCAAGGTGTAGTGCGTCCATCCTTTTCCCCATACGCGGCTCCAGTCATTCTTGCAGAGAAAAAATGTGAGGGACGCACACGTTTATGCATTGATTACGGAAAGCTTAACTCTGTCACTGTTCCTGATTACCAACCTATTCCGCGTATAGACGATGTTCTAGACTACCTGGGAAAATCGAAATATTTTTCGACATTGGATATCACATCAGGCTATTGGCATGTCAAAATGAACCCAGAGGACATCCCAAAAACAGCTTTTGTCACGCCGAATGGCCAATATGAGTGGCTTGTTATGCCTTTCGATTTGAGAAATGTTCCTGCTACATTTGAAAGAGCTGTGACGATGTTCTAGACTGCCTGGGAAAATCGAAATATTTTTCGACATTGGATATCACATCAGGCTATTGGCGTGTCAAAATGAACCCAAAGGACATTCCAAAAACAGCTTTTGTCACGCCGAATGGCCATTATGAGTGGCTTAGTATGCCTTCCGATTTGAGAAATGCTCCTGCTACATTTGAAAGAGCTGTGAAATCAGTTATTAGAAAACATAACCTAAAGAATGTCGTTAATTATTTTGATGATATCGTAGTCTTCTCCGCCACATTTACTGAGCACCTACAGCACCTCCAAGCTCTATTGCATGCCCTAAAGATGGAGAATATAAAACTTAAATTGAAGAAATGCCATTTTGCCCAAGATTCTAGTGAATATCTGAGTCACAGAGTGTCGCACGGTACAGTGTCGCCTATACGAAGAAACATAGAAGCTGTATTGCGATTCCCAAGACCGAAATTTCCCGAAAGAGCTTTACCGCCAGTTTATACCGCACTTCAGTGACATAGTTTTCCCACTTACGAAGCTGTTGAAGAAGGACACACCATGGGAATGGGATTCCTCATGTGAACAAGCCTTTGAAAACATGAAATACTGTCTGACCTAAGAACCCATTTTACGAATTTTTTTCTTGCGAAAAATCATGCATTCTTTATTGCGACGCATCTAACGTAGGCGTAGGTGCAGTTCTGAAGCAAAGAGATCATGACGGTAAAGAACACCCCGTGGCCTATCACTTGCGTAAGCTACTCACGCACGAATTAAATTATGCCATTACAGAGCTCGAATGCCTCGCTATAATTGACGCTGTTGACAAGTGGCACTGCTACCTACATGGACGACCATTCACTGTTGTCACCGATCATGCTGCTTTACAATGGCTCAGAAACATAAAAAACCCACATGGCCGGCTCTTTCGATGGTCTTTGAAGCTGTCGATGTATGACGTTAACATTCGACATCAAAAAGGCAGCGAAAACATCGAGGCGGACGCATTTTCGCGAAGCCCTATGGTTCAACTCCTTTCATTACCAGAACTTCAAACTTACCAGGATGACCACCCTTGCTGCAAGTACACAACGGAAAATGGGGTCACTATCGTGACACGCAAAGGAATTTGCAAAGTATACGTTCCTCTAAAGCTTCGACTGGGCCTTCTGCAGAAAGCACACTGTCAGTTCGGACACGTCGGAGTAAGGAAAACTCTGGACTTGTTGTCATCATCCTACTATTGGCCGGAAATTATCACAGACGTTTCATCCTACGTCCGCCACTGTGACATACGTCAGCATTGCAAGAAGCCGAAAACCGAGAGATTCGGATCTCTCGAGTCACTACCACCTGCAGAACAACCCTTTGATCTTTTAGCAATGGACACTATAGGTGGCTTTTCAGGATATGGCTCGACAAAGAAGTTTATTCACTTGGCGATCGACCACGCTACGCGGTATGTCTGGGCGTTTCCCCACAAGAACGAAACTTGTGACGCATACATTTCGTGCATCACCGCCATCTTTGCAGCAGGAAAACCAAGGAAGTTCCTATCTGACTATGAACCAGCTTTCACAGCTGGAAAATTCAAGCAGTTTCTAAAACGCAATGGTGTCCACCAATTGTTTACATCCTCCCAACACCCTCAATGTAATGGCATGAACGAACGTACAAATCAGACTATTGTAACCCGGCTAAAGTGCAAAATGAATGAGCAGCCACAGAAGTCTTGGGTCAAACATTTTTCGGATGTCGTCGATGAACACAACAGAACCACACTTGAAGTAACACGATATACACCATCGTACCTAATGTATGTAATTCCTTCATACGACACAATTTTAGACGCATCAATGGAGAGTGTGCAAGAAGCAAGGAAAAGTACGATCAAGAACACGCTTGCCTATCATGAGAAGAACAAGATAATCTACGACAAAAAATTCCTGCCAAAAGATCTCCAATCTGGTGAATTGGTCCTCTACGAAACACCTTGGCACCCGAACAAAGGAAAGCTCAGTTCAGCCATGGAAGGACCTTACACAATTCTTCGCAGAGTCTCTCCTGTGAACTATGAGATCGACCGATGCGTAGCTCCATTAAGCAGAGCTACTGACATTGTGCACGTCAAGAAACTGCGTCGCTACTACTGTCCCAATAAGTTGACGCTCTCTCGGGGGGAGGGGGCAACGTGTGACGCTTCACAGGTGAATGTGGGGAAGGAAGAGGCGGAAGACGAAGGGTCAGAATAAACTGGTGTTCTGACTGACGCCATGTCTCATCCGTTACACACACACACACACACACACACACATATATATATATATATATATATATATATATATATATATATTGTAGTGAAGAAGATGAGTGCTACTCAGAAAAGCAGGGGGTATGACTCAGTCGGTGAAGAAGACGTTTTGTTGGCTGGGTACTCAGATTGGTTCCGCCATTACCACTTGACGTGTCGAGACCGCTCTCCTGTTTTATAAAAGAGTGCCACTCTAAAACGTCTCATTATAATTGGTGGAGAGTGCTAGGTAACGCCTAATCCTGGAATTGCAAAACCGTACGTTGCCTCCAGTTGCTACGATGTCCACGAACGACGATCAGCAGGTGGCTGCCTCGGCTCCAACTACTGCAGCTCCTGTCTGTCTCGGCTCCTTTCGGCAACGCGATCCGCATACCTTCAGTGGAACCGATGACAAAGACGTGGAAGACTGGCTCGACGAATACGACCGGGTGCGCAAGCACAACAAGTGGGACGATGCGCACAAGCTTACTGTCGTCCAATTTTATTTGACTGGCGTAGCCAGTCTGTGGTACCGCAACCACGAGAGAGACCTCCCTACCTGGTTGGCCTTCCGAACGGCGTTCGCGGACTTGTTTGGCCTTCCAGCGCTTCGCAAACTATGGGCCGAACAGCGCTTGCGTACTAGGGCTCAGCAGAATGGGGAGAATTACACCAGTGTAAGGAAAGGACTTAAAGACGCCGAGGAACGTCAAACTAAAACTGAAGAAGACGAGCGGAGGGCAGGTAGCACGAAGGCGACAACAAGAAATGAAGAAGAAGAGAAGAAGAAGACACGTGCGATTATGAGTGGGAGGATTCAAGAAAAAAACGACAACGACGAAGGTGCGAGGGTTCAAGGCACGTGTGATTTCGAGCCAAATGCGTGCGTGAGGTCAGCCAATCAGCTGATGACCTGTGGTGGCCCATAGAGGTAGAGTGCCACGATTGGGCCACGTGTGACCATTACGTGGCGGTAGGCTTTGTGGCTGGGGACGAGCCGACGCAGCGGCAGACGGGAGACAGCGGGCCGAAGCGTCGGACGCAGGCGATCCAGGTTCCGGCCAGGGAACGCGGCTGTCCACGCTACTGCCGTCCAACTACCAGCTGGGGCGGCATTGCCGGCAAGAATACTGCATCTCGGGGCGCGGCCTGGCTTGCTTTTCTTTTCCTTGCTGAGGGCATCGCGGATCTCGGCGAGGCGTCTCCACGGTCAGCCGTTCGACACAGCGATGAACGTGGCCTGGCTAATGGTCCCGGTTGCGCCGAGCATCGCGTCTCGACGCAAGCTGTTCGCTGGACGGGCTGGCCATTCCCCGCATCGAGCATCGTGTCTCCGATGCAGGTTGACGGCTCCGTAGCCACACCCATGCCATCAAGCGCCGGTGTCACAAGGGCGTCGCACATCGGCAAGGGACGAGCGAGACGTTCTGCCGGGCGAGACGCGGGCGTGTGTACGGAGGACCTCGGTGCCGGGCGAGGTTCAGGGTGGCCGAGGATCCAGATGCCAGGGGAGTTCTGGCTGAATCGAGGATCGCCGAGCGGTGCCGAGCCATACCGAGCGACGCGCCAGACTCGGACGTGGGCCGCGAGCTCATTAGCTGCAGTGTGCCACCGAGGGTGTGCCCTGGCCAAGAAGAAGGAACGTGGAAAAAAGAGCTCCAGTGTTGAAGCCACGAAGGCAGACGAAGCGGTGCGCCGCTCGAGAGGACGAGTTCCTGGCAGCGTTCCTGAGTCGGACGTGGGACCCGTATGTGTCAGCCAGGTCGAGCTCCGGTGTGTCTGTTCGGGGTCGAGTCCGTCGGCCCGTACAAGGTCCAAGGACGGGGCCTGATGAACGGCTCCTGCCCGGGTGCAGTAGCCGGGAGCAGGTTCGTGGGCGAGGCCTACCGGGTGTGGTCCTCGTGAGCCGTGGCCTGATCCTGGACCTCCGGAGTTGCCACCCTGACTGCTGTGTTGGCCGCGACGTCCGACTCAATGGCACTGCACACGGTAGCGTATCCGTGCGCCGTCAGCCGTTCCACCAATGCCATCAAATAAATTGTTCATGTTAATCCTTTCTCGTCCGCTATAGACAAACATAGTGACGAATGTCCCTTAACCACCACAATATCTGGCGTCCGCGAGACAGGACTAAGCTCTCGCGTTACACCTGAGAGCCTCACGTTGTGTGTGTGTGGCGGACGAGAATGGACGACAAGAGAAACCTAGTTGAGCTAGGGAACGAGATGGGGTTGATTGGAGAGGCTTTGCTGGCATGGGTGAGCGCTGAGGAAAAAGAAATGAGGGACCAGAAAGCGAAAGATCGAGAGGAGGCACGTCTAGCAGCACAGGTGGAGCATGAGCGTGAAATAGCTCGCATTGAGGCTGAAAGGCTCCTGCTCGAGGAGCGACGTCGTGTCGCAGAAGCGCAGCGTCCGAGCACTAGTTCTGCGGACGATATTATGGGTGGTGGTCAGAGATTCCGCAGCCCACATGAAATGATTCCGCCCTACAATAAGAGTAGGGACCAACTGGATGCGTAAATCTAGAGATTTGAGAGGGTTGCCATGAGCCAAGGCTGGCCAACCGACAAGTGGGCCCTGTCACGGAGCTTGTGTCTAACGGGAGAAGCCTTGACCATGGTAGAACGGATGCCTGCAGAAGACTCTATGGACTACGCAACGAACTTCTGTAAATAATGTTATTGTTCTGGCAATTTTTTTGCTTTTGTTTACTCCACCCCGTGCGCTTGTAAAAAGTTGTTTTCCCCCTAAACAACTTTCTTGAGCAGGCGGATATTGAAAGGAAAGGACTTAAAGACGCCAAGGAACGTCAAACCAAAACTGAAGAAGACGAGCGGAGGGCAGGTGGCGCGAAGGCGACAACAAGAAATGAAGAAGAAGAGAAGAAGGCACGTGCGATTACGAGTGGGAGGATTCGAGAAAAAAACGACAACGACGAAGGTGCGAGGGTTCAAGGCGCGTGTGATTTCGAGCCAATTGTGCGCGTCAGGTCAGCCAATCAGCTGATGACCTGTGGTGGCCCATAGAGGTGGCATGCCACGATTGGGCCACGTGTGACCATTACGTGGCGGTAGGCTTTGTGGCTGGGGACGAGCCGAAGCAGTGGCAGACGGGAGACAGCGGGCCGAAGCGTCGGACGCAGGCGATCCAGGTTCCGGCCAGGGAACGCGGCTGTCCACGCTACTGCCATCCAACTACCAGCTGGGGCGGTATTGCCAGCACGAGTACTGCATTTCGGGGCGCGGCCTGGCTCGCTGTTCTTTTCCTTGCCGAAGGCATCTCCACGGTGAGCTGTCTCCACGGCGTCTCCACGGTGAGCCGTTCGGCACAGCGATGAACGTGACCTGGCTAATGGTCACGGTTGCGCCGAGCATCGCGTCTCGACGCAAGCTGTTCGCTGGACGGGCAGGCCATTCCCCGCATCGAGCATCGTGTCTCCGATGCAGGTTGACTGCTCCGTAGCCGCACCCATGCCATCAAGCGCCGGTGTCACAAGAGCGTCGCACATCGGCAAGGGACGAGCGAGACGTTCCGCCAGGCGAGACGCGGGCGTGTGTACGGAGGACCACGGAGCCGGGCGAGGTTCAGGGTGGCCGAGGATCCAGGTGCCAGGGGTTTCTGTCTGAATCGAGGATCGCCGAGCGGTGCCGAGCCGTACCGAGCGACGCGCCAGACTCGGACGTGGGCCGCGAGCTCATTAGCTGCAGTGTGCCCCCGAAGGTGTGCCCTGACCAAGAAGAAGGAACTTGGGAAAAAGAGCTCGAGGGTTGAGGCCACGAAGGCAGACGAAGCGGTGCGCCGCTCGAGAGGACGAGTTCCTGGCAGCGTTCCTTAGCCGGACGTGGGATCCGTATGTGTCGGCCAGGTCGAGCTCCGGTGTGTCTGTGGCCTGATGAACGGCTCCTGCCCGGGTGCAGTGGCCGGCAAACATAGTGACGAACGTCCTAACCATCACAACCAGTTATATCGAAGATGTGGTCGACCTTTGTCGGCTTGTCAACTCGGCCATGACAGAAGCCGAGAAGATCAAACACATCTTCAAAGGCGTGACTGACGACGGATTTCAGATGCTTGTCGCCAAAAGCCCGCAAACGGTAGCGGAAGTGATCCAACATTGTCAGAGCTATGATGAGCTCTGCAAACAGCGTGACAGCACTCGTCGTGCCAACGCGCCATGTGCAACAATCTCCGGTTTAACGTCGCCTGGCACTACTGTACACCACAACACTTTGCTTCTCGAGATCAAGCAATTCGTACGAGAGGAGGTCGCACGCCAGTTGTCCCTCGTGCCTTATACCTCCCAAGGTGCCCCATCTACTTTAGCGCCATCAATACAGTGAGTAGTACAGGAGCAAGTGTCCGAGGCGCTACCAGCAGCTCACGCACCACCTGTGGCTGCTCCATTGACCTATGCCGAAGCACTGAACGGAACCCGGCGTCCACTTGTCGCTAACGGCCACGTTTCTTTGTCACGAACGCCTACGTCCACGCGCCCCTTTGTCGTACCGACTGAGCCTATGTACCAGGCTGCCCGTCCTTTCTCCCGACCACCACCTCCGCGCTTTCGGAACCCTTGGCGCACTCAAGAAAACCACCCCATATGCTTCGCCTGTAAAATTGCTGGGCACGTGGCACGATTTTGTCGACGGCGTGAGTTTTTTCTGCGTGACGACGTCAGTCCCAACAATTATGATTTCCCACAACGACCAGAGCCTGCTGTATCCGGTGAGACTGCGACCATGGACACATTTTCACCTCGCCGAAACTTCAACAGACACCGGTCGCCTTCACCTCAACGCCGTTCTCCTTCCCCTATGCTACGTCGACATCGCCCTGTCCCTGAGGAAAACTAGGAGCCGCAGTTCCGGGGGCAAAAACTGCGGATCTTTCGAACTCCACAAGACCTTGTTTTTCAGCGTCCAACGTCGTTTCTGTCTCCGTTGAAGGTATACCTGTTTTTGCATTGGTCGATATTGGCGCCGCAGTGCCTGTAATGACTGAAAAACTTTGCCGTCGTTGGAAAAAAGTCACAATGCATCTTCACGACTTCGTTTTGAGCACTGCGAGCGAGCAACGAATTCGCCCTTTTGCTGCATGCACAGCACGTGTCGCTATTGCTGACGATATTTATGTCGTCGAGTTTGTAGTGCTCCCGCAAAGTTCCCATGACATTATATTAGGCTGGGACTTTCTCTGCACTCATCATGCCGTCATCGACTGTGCTCACGCCGAAGTGGAGTTCGCGCCGTTATGCGACGCTGCTTCACTCGACTCGTCCCTTCCACCTGCTAAAGTTTTCGTTGCCGCCGACACTTCGATACCCCCGTTCTCATCCGCCCTAGTTCCGCTTTCCTGTGACGTCTCTAGTGGCTGAAATGTTCTTTTTACGCCTTCTGAACCCACTGTTCGCCGCAAGTGCTTCCTGATACCTTTCGCCGTTCTGAATGTTCACGAGGCATCAAGTGCAATTTATGTTTCAAATCCGTTTCCCTCGCCTTCCAAGTTACTGTACGTAGAGTGCTTGGGCTTTGCCGATGACATTGATCCCTCGAGTGCACGTGTAGTTCCTGACCACTCGACTACGCTACCTATTGACGCTGTTGATTGCTGCGCGTCATCCTCTTCCCCATCATTCACCGACGCAATTTCGTGCTGCATCGACACCAACCTTACGGCCCAGCAGCACACCGACATCATCGCCCTCCTCGAGCACTTTCGTGCCAGCTTCGACCACCAGCAACTGACTTTGGGCCGTGCTTTCACAGTATCTCACGAAATCGACCATGGCCTTCACGCTCCTTTACGTCAGCGTCCGTATCGGGTATCGGTCTGAGCGTCGCATAATCGCGGAACAAGTTGACGACATGTTGAAGCGAGGTGTTATTGAGCCCTCTAACAGCCCGTGGGCATCCCCAGTTGTTCTAGTCAAGAAAAAGGATGGCTCAATAAGATTCTGTGTCGACTACCGCCGGTTGAATAAGATCACACGCAAAGATGTTTACCCGCTACCCCGCATAGACGATGCCCTTGACTGCTTACAAGGCGCGGAGTTCTTCTCGTTACTAGATCTGCGTTAAGGTTCTTGGCAGGTTCCCATGGCTGAGGCTGATCGCCCCAAGACGGCTTTTGTTACCCCTGATGGCTTATACGAATTTAACGTCATGCCATTCGGGCTCTGCAATGCGCCTGCCACTTTCGAGCGCATGATCGACAACATCCTCTGTGGCCTGAAATGGCAGACATGTCTGTGTTATTTAGATGATGTCGTGATATTTTCAAGCGACTTTTCAACGCATTTTCAGCGGCTCGAGACAGTGCTTACTTGCCTCACCTCCACCGGTCTACAGCTCAACTTGAAGAAGTGCTGCTTCGGCGCTCGAAAACTTTTATTTTGGGCCATGTTGTATCTATAGATGGCATTCTCCCGGGTCTGACGAAGCTCCATGCCGTTGCCGAATTTCCTAAACCAAAGACCCTAAAAGCACTTCGCAGCTTCCTCGGTTTATGTTCATAATTTCGTCGTTTTATTCGCAACTTCGCCTCCATCATATCGCCCTTGACTGACCTTCTTGGCGGCAACAACGACCTTTCTAGTTGGTCGTCAGCTTGTGATGATGCATTTGACACACTTCGCCACCTTCTTACGTCACCTCCTATACTGCGACATTTTGATCCTCTTGCCCCGACGGAAATACACACGGATGCTAGCGGAGTTGGCCTCGGTGCTGTGCTCGCCCAGCGTAAACCTGGATTTGAGGAGTACGTCGTCTCTTACGCCAGCCGTGCACTCAAAAAAGCAGAAGCCAACTATTCAGTCACCGAAAAAGAGTATCTAGCCATCATATGGGCCATAGGAAAGTTTCGACTCTATCTTTACGGGCGCCCATTCAGCGTGGTTACAGATCATCACGCATTATGTTGGCTCTCCTCGTTAAAAAATCCCACCAGCCGGCTCGCCCGTTGGGCGCTTCGGCTACAAGAGTACGACATTCACGTCGTTTACCGATATGGCCGAAAACATTTCGACGCAGACGCTTTGTCCCGATCACCTCTACGATGTAGTGACAAGTCGCCGTCTTCGCCTGCCGCCGACGTATCTGCACTTAGTGTCAGCGACATTCTACAGGAGCAACGAAAAGATCCTTGGATCGTTTCACTTATCAACTTGTTGAGTCTAGCTCCCTGGCAAAATATCCCTAGAGGTATGCGCCAACAAATACAGCACTTCGTTATCAGAGATGGTTTGTTATACAGACGGAATTATCTCCCCGAAGGCCCCAATGGCTCCTAGTCATTCCCAGTCGTCTCCGCTCAGACATATGCGCCTTTTTTCACGCCGACCCACAATGCGCCCATGCTGGAGTGTTAAAAACATACACCCGCCTGTCCCACTGCTACTACTGGCGTGTAATGTACCGCTTCGTTCGTCGCTACGTACGTTCCTGTCTCGCTTGCCAACGCCGGAAGAATCCTACTCCAAGTTCTCCAGCTCCACTACAACCCTTACCTTGTCCTGCCCGACCGTTTGACCGTGTTGGTATCGACCTCTATGGACCTCTACCGATTACAAAGGCTGGAAATCGCTGGGTAATCATCGCTATCGATCACCTTACGCGCTATGCAGAAACTTCACCACTCTCTTCTGCATCAGCCAGTGACGTCGATCGTTTCATACTGCATCAGATCATTTTACGTCAAGGTGCACCACGTGAACTCCTGAGTGACCGAGGGCGTGTGTTTTTGTCGGACGCCGTCGAATCGTTTCACAAAGAATGCCAAGTCATTCATCGCACCACCACCGCGTATCATCCTCAAACTAATGGCTAACTAAAAGCTGACGTGCCTCAAATTAAAAGTTGACGTGCCACGCAGCAAAAGCCCTGGTATACTAAAACATTAAACCGACTAAGCAACAAGAAAAAACGCCTTTTCCGCCAGGCAAAATCTAAAGGAACGCCATGCGCATGGGATAAATACTACTCCGCCGAAAATGACTATCTTACAGCAATTCGCAACGCCAAGCACGCATTTTTTAACATGAACCTACCCAACATGCTAAGTGATAACGTAAAAAAATTTTGGCAGACCGTCAATCCATACCCATCTCGCACTATCTCCCTTACTAACAAATCCGGTGAAGTGACCACAAATGCCGAGTGTGCTCATATTTTTAACATTGCATTCTCGTCGGTGTTCACCAGAGAACCTAGTATGCCTTCCGTTCCCACAACCACCCTGATAGGTTCCAGCATGCCTGCGCTAGCATTTTCCGCGGACGGCATTTCTTCCCTAATAAAAACATTAAACTTTCCTCGTCATGTGGCATTCACGAAATTAATTCTAAACTGTTAAAGAACATTACCGATACAATTGTACCATACTTGCACCTCATATTCTCACAGTCACTCAGCACCGGTGACCTTCCGAATGACTGGAAAATTGGTAAGGTCGTTCCAGTCTACAAAGCAGGCAACAGCAACTCCCCACTCAATTATCGTCCCATTTCATTAACATGCATCCCATGCAAAATCATAGAACATGTCTTATATTCTCATGTTATCAGCTTCCTCGATTCCAATAGTTTCTTCCACACCTGTCAGCATGGCTTCCGCAAGGGACTTTCCTGTGAAACACAATTAGCACTCTTTCTTCACGACATACATACAAATCTTGACACCAACTTTCAGACTGACGCCATTTTCCTTGACTACGCAAAAGCATTTGATACAGTTCCACACAACAAACTAATACAGAAGTTATCCGGGCTAAATCTTGACCCTATCGTGTTAAGACGGATTAAATCTTTTTAGCTAATCGTTCTCAATTCGTGGACGTAAATAATGAATCCTCTGAACCTCTCGAAGTAACGTTAGGAGTACTGCAAGGGTGCGTCCTTGGCCCCTTGCTATTTCTAATCTACATTAATGACCTACCACTAACTGTGTCTTGCAAAATCCACATGTTCGCCGACGATTGCGTGATCTACCATACAATAACTAATGCTTCCGATCAACTAACCCTACAACACGATCTGAACAACATTCAAGAATGGTGTGACAATTCGCTTCTCAAACTTAACCCCAACAAGTGTAAGGTTGTCTCATTCACTCGCCGCAAAAATCCTTTCCTATTCCCATACCAAATCACTAACGCCCCTCTAGGAATAATACAGTGTTTCAAATATCTAGGTGTCACACTGTCCGCCGATCGAACTTGGAATGCGCATGTCAGAAACATTATATCATCTGCAAACAAAATATTGAGATTCGTGAAACGTCATCTGCGTTGCGCACCTCAACACGTAAAACTTCTCGCATACACATCCCTCATCAGGCCAAAACTAGAATACGCCTCTGCAATATGGAATCCGCCTCAAATTTACCTAATCAATGACCTTGAATTAATTCAAAATCACTCAGTCCGATTCATACATTCGTAATTCTTATGACATCAGTGTTTCATCCTTAGAAGCCCAATCTGGATTGCAGCCACTTGTCTTCGACGCCGCATAGCCACTTTTTCTCTGTTTCATAAGCTGTTTCATTCTCCCCTCAACCATCCTCCATACGTCATCCCTCCGACGTACATTTCGCACCGCACCACCCACCCCCTCCAAGTCTCCCGTTACCGACTAGGACTGCTACCTTCTCCGCACTGTCCTTCTTTCCGCGTGCTGTGAAGGACTGGAACGACCTCCCAAACCACGTCGTCACAATCACCTGCCCATCAACTTTCGCTAAAAATGTAACAACTCATCTCTGTCAGTGAAACTTTATGGCAATGTATATACACACACCTATGTAGCAATATTTTATACTTTGAATGTAGCAAAAGTTTTATATCCTGTATAACAACCCCTGATGTGGCAAATGTTTTTTATATCCTGTACATCCACCCCTTATGTAATACCCCCTTGTGGGGTCTGTAAGGAAATAAAATATGATGATGATGATGATTACAGAATGATTCAACCGTGCATTAGGAGATATGCTGTCAATGTACGTCGCAACCGATCACACCAACTGGGACAGTATTCTCCCTTTTGTAACATACGCGCATAATACTGCTGTCCAGACAACCACTGGTTTCTCTCCATACTTCCTCCTTTATGGTCGAGAGCCCTCTTGCACGCTAGACACCATCCTTCCTTACCACCCGGATGTTGCTGAGTCGACGACGATGTCACAAGCTGCTAAATACGCAGAAGAGTGTCGTCAGCTTGCCCTCTCCTTCACAAGTGCTGAACAGCAACGACAGAAACACCACCGCGATAGCCCGACCCCTCCGGCTTCTTATGCATCAAATGACCTTGTCTGGCTTCGCATCCCTCCAACCAGCCCTGGTCTCTCAACGAAATTGACGTACAAGTATGACGACCCTTACCGTGTGGTTAAGCAAACTTCAGCCGTCAATTACATCGTCGAGCCGCTAGAGCAGCCCCATGATCGACGGCGCCGTGGACGTGAGACCGTCCACATAGACCACCTAAAACCATATTATGGTCCCTCTATTGTCTGCTGCCCATGAGTCGCCAGGATGGCTCTTTTCCGGAGGGGAGGAAAATGTAGTGAAGAAGATGAGTGCTACTCAGAAAGGCAGGGGGTATGACTCAATCGGTGAAGACGACGTTTGGTTGGCTGGGCACTCAGACTGGTTCCGCCATTACCACTTGACGTGTCGTGACCGCTCTCCTGTTTTATAAAAGAGTGCCACTCTAAAACATCTCAATATATATATATATATATATATATATATATATATATATATATATTATATATATATATATATATATATATATATATATATATATATATATATATATATATATATTGTAGTGGGGAATTCGCAAGGCAATGACTAGTGGGACCATCGCTGGGTGCGAAGCGCGAGCGGGGGCACGAGCTGTAGACGCTGGACTGCCCGAGCATTTGTTTCCGTACCGGTTGTCTGCCTATTACCTGGCGTCACTATTAAACACCCTTGCAAAGTGGTGGAGGCACTAGGTACGCAAACCTGGAACTTCGAAGCCGGAAGCTGCCCACTGCATCAGCAATGCCTAATCAGACGACCGAGCAAGGCGCCACCCAGCAAAGCACGGCCCAATCTCATCTGGTCATCGTGCCTACCACCCTGCGCCAACGAGATCCGCCCTTCTTCAGCGGCACCGAGGACCAAGATGTGGAGGACTGGTTGCAGCTGTTTGAAAAGGTGAGCGCCGCCAACAAGTGGGACGACCCCTCAAAATTGGAGTATGTCCCATTTTATCTCAAAGACGTCGCCAGCCTGTGGTTCACAAACCACCGTACTGAATTTATCACTTGGGCCGGTTTCAAGACCACCCTCGCAACTGTGTTCGATCGCCCCGCAGTGCGCAAGCTGCGTGCTGAGCAGCGCCTGCGCAGATGTGCACAAAGGCAGGGCGAAAGCTTCACTAGCTATATTGAAGATGTAATCGATTTATGCCGGCGCTTTAACCCTGAGATGACCGGACTTGACAAGATCAGGCATATCTTGAAAGGCATAGACGATGATGCCTATCAAATGTTGCCGGAAAAGGGCCCAAGTACCGTATCCGAACTTGTGACCTTGTGCCAGAGCTTGGAAGAGATTCGGAAACAACGGGCAGCAGTTCGGAGGTCGACGACAGCAGACGACTCTCTCACCGACCTGGCCGTCGGTGGTGACAGCTCCCTGCTGGAGCAGATAAAAGAATATGTACGCGAAGATGTCGCACGACAGCTTTCGTGTCTCTCGTATCTGCCGACTACCGAAGCACCAACGAACCGCCTTACACCGACAATCAGACAGGCTATTCAGGAGCAGGTCTCCGAGGCGTTGCCATTACCTACGCCTGCCTCTCCACCAACGCCTGTTGCCGCGCCACTGACTTATGTGGCCGTCGCGGCAATGCCTCCATCTCGTCTGCCAATGTATACGCCACAACCTGTGCGACCGTCCACCGCGCCGTTTCCAGCTACACAGCAGCACGCCAGAAATCCTTGGTGCACTGCTGACAACTGGCCCATATGTTACTTTTGCGGAATTCCAGGTCACGTTGCACGACTATGTCGTCGGCGCTTCACAGTTAACGCACCAAGATATCCTGACTATTCGTTTCGGCCTCCATACCACGCGCCTCACGTATCACCTGAAGTTCACGAACGCGATGCGCAAACTGCTTCCGGCGCCCGAACATTCGCTTCTAGACGTTCTACATCCCGCTCACCTTCACCTTCAACAAGTCGTCGTTCTGTATCGCCTATGCGTCGACGACCCACCGCCATTGAGACAGAAAACTAACTGCCGCAGCTCCGGAGGCACGAGCTGCGTCATCGTCTAATCGTTTAAGTCCTCGCCTGTCTCCCGCCAATCTTATCAATGTAATCGTCGAAGGTGTACGAACACTCGTACTCATCGATACCGGTTCCGCGATATCTGTGATTAGTCAAAGACTCTGCCGCTCTCTTCGTAAAGTGACGATGGTTTCTCCCGTGGTTTCTCTTAGTACTGCGAGCGCCCAACAAATTGAGCCCGTCGCGGCATGTACAGCAAAAGTGGTTATTCGAGACGTGTTGTACACCATTGAATTTCACGTGTTGGCTTCATGTTCTCACGATGTCATCCTAGGATGGGATTTCTTATCACGTCATCACGCCGTCGTGGACTGCGCTCGGGCCGAATTGGAGCTGTCATCGTTTCGTGATGCGCCTTCTGTTGATGCGGCCGTATCTAGTGTGGCTAACCTTGTCAAGCGACGGACATAGACCTTCCTCCTTTCAGCGCCCAGTTTGTCCCTGCATGCTGTGCTTCACTTTCTGACGCTACCGTCCTATTCACGCCATCTGACATCTTCGGTAGCCGCCACCACACATCGCTGCCATTCGCCGTTCTTGAACTTTGTCAAGACACTACCGGGATATTTATTTCCAATCCCAACTCGTGCCCTCTCAGTTTGCGCCGCAACGAGACGCCCGGCCACATTCAGCTTATCGATAAAGGTACTATCGTGCCTGCCGATTTCTTCGACACCAAGCCGAATATGGAGCTGAACGCGTTGGTTCCTCACTTTGCCTCTATTTACCGGTGGCTGCTATTAAATGAGCGCCTTTGTACGCATTCCCAGTAAAAAGTTCTGTTAGAATGCTTAGAATGCACTGCTGCCGCATCACCGATAAGGCAGTAGATGTGTTAACAAGAAACGTACAAAAGAAATGGTACCATAACAGTGGCTGCGAACGTTGGAAGCGTTTCGCAATCCCATTTTTGCGAGGCGTTGAAGTTCCGCTTAGGGCTTTCCGTTCATTCATTCTGGGCTGTCAACCTTCCTATTAGCAATCCCATTCGTAATTAAACTGGGTCTTTACTTCCGTCGTACCAAGACATTATAAACTACACATTCCCTCATTTGGGGTTTCTTATTTGTAGTTGGGAACAAAACGCCTAGTACAGGTTAACGATAAAGATTACAACGCGATATTTAAAACAGTGAATCCGAAAATAATCTACACAGTAATTTTCGCAGAAGTTTTGTTCGATACGTGGTAATGCCCAGGCGCTTGTCTTGCTGTTTACATAAATATTTATTTCTGATTGTTGTCGCGTTCATTTGTTTAGCTGGCGCATCATAAAAGTGTATAACATTTTAAAGTTCGAGCTGATATTCCGTGTTTTGTGGTCGTTGTCTTGTAATATTTGTGTTGTTGTAGTTTTCTATGGTTGTCAAACGCATTTTACGTTCTCCAAGCCACCTCCATCAATAAATATCATGATGTTTCAGGAACGCCAGTATCTAGTGCATTGGTTTTCAAACTGGTCTCCACGGCACAAATGTTCCGTGCAGGACATTTTAGGGTTCCGCGAGATGTCTGAACGAGTGCTGTTTGTCCCCATTAGCAACTAATGGGGAAACAACAACGCTCCCGATGTGGAGAGAGCAAGCAACGCTCTCTCTGCACATCGGGTGCTTGCGGATAGCGCGAGTCCCACATGGTTCGTCGGCTACAGCATTCATTCACAATTTGCAGACCCGTGAGGACAGAACATGAAGAGCGCTGGTAATTCGTGCTTCTCGGCATTCAAGCCAGTTTGAGGTCTTAGTTCTTGGCCTCATGCCTCCAAACACAGCCATGGTTTGGCTCACTGAGGCTCACTCGGACTCGAATCGAGCTGCGAGTCTGAATGAGTCCGGGTGAGTAATATTTGGTCAGATTGAGCCTGAGTGAGTCCGATTGAAAACAATTTCAGTGAGTCTGAGTTCAAGTGAGTCAGGCTGTGAAAAATTTGGGTGGGTCTGAACGCGAATGAGCTTGAAGAGCAAATTATAGTTCGTGAGTGAGCCTCACTCAACTCTACGTTTATTTACTGAGCTGTCGCGATAATTACCAACTTCAGCATTACTATTAGCTTTACGCTAACTCGTGTTTATGCACACGTTCACTAACACATATTGGAACGCACTATTGTTTATACGCCAGCTGAATAATTATTGGAAGCGAGACAGAAGAGATGCCTTGATTTCTCACTTGAAAACTCGCAGAAAGTTTTTGTTTAGGCAAAAAAAAAACGCCAGGCCTGCGCGAAAGGCGCAGCACAGTTACAGCGAAAGCTAGAAGTTGCTGTTGTTGTTCACCTATTGATCGTGGTGCATACCCACTATGGGGGAATGGCCAAGACTCGAGTGGGTTTAAGATTACCGTTCAAATTTGAAATAATGGAGGTATAATAGAAAGATTACCAATAGCCTAGGAAAGTGTGGTGCTTAATGTAATGCATACAATTATTTACCTAAACAAATTAATTCTTAAAATAGATCAATAATCTGATTTTTATACGTACATAATTTTGTGAACATGTTGGTATAATGAAACAGGTCAACCTATTAGTTTCACCAATATAGTCCCGGACGGCCACATATGCGGTCGCATTAGAGAACCCAGAAATGGAAGCTCCAAAATACAAAATTGCAGGCACAGATAAATCGATACCAATACTACGTAATAGTATTTCTAAAAGGGTTTTTCTTAATGTGTTAAACCGCCTGCAGGTCAAAAAGAAATGATCTATTGTTTCCAGTTCGTCACAGAACGCGCACAGAGGCGAAGGTGCCTGAGCAGACCTGTGTTCCTAGAAATTTAGATTTGGTACCCGGCAACGCAGCCTTGTGATAGCTACTTCTTGTTTACGAGTGCGGCAAAAGTCTCTTCCCCAGGGATATAAAAATAGCGGTATTCTGTAGAGTTTGTTAGGGCTGTTAGTGCGGAATCGAGCAGCAGTCACATAAGCAGATGATGAACAGTTCGGTAGAGTCGGTTCGCTAATTGGCGCCTTAGCTAAGGAATCGACCACTACATTTAGAAATAAGGCCTTATGTCCAGACACCCCAACTAATCGGACTTTTCTTAAATGCGCAGGCACTAGTGCACGGAACGCCTTTGTTACGTGATTATCAGCACCAACAGAAAGTGCCGCACAGAGAGATAGGGAATAGTTATTAGGACAGCTGATGTAATTGATGTATCTAACTTGCGTAAGGCGAGCACTACTGCCAGAAATTCAGCCACGAAAACGGGCATGAAATCGGGTAGTCGAAGGGAATAAATCCAATCTAAAATCGGGCTGAAAATACCAACCGCTCACGTTTTGTCATATTGCGATGTGTCTGTAGCAATAATAACATTCGTTGTAATACGACGCAGGTGATCTTGTAGTAAACCATAAAAAATATTATGGGGAAGCAATTTCGGCATTATTAGAAAAAGTGTCGTCAAATTGTAGCTAGAAATGTGGCCTTCCAGAGCCTTTTCTAAACACTCATTGGATAACTGCTGCAAGCACCCTTGCTTGATGCCCACTACAGCATTATTAGTATAAATTTTAGGGTTGTAGGCCAGCATTCGCTATGCTATTTTTCATCATTCTTCTGAGAAGCGTGGTAACCACTAAACAATTGCAAAGAATTTTGTGCCAATTGTTCATGCAGTGGCTGACGACGATACGAAATTATGCCTGAAGTGGGTCTGTGTCGCAGTTAATAGGTGAACAAGAACAAGCTATTGTAAAGGGTTGGAGTATTACACGACCCACTCGTTACCCTATTCGCATTGTGCCACGACTGGTTGTTCTTTCGCTCTTTTAAAACGCTTAAGTCGTATTCACTCAATTGCTTTTCTGACATCAAGCCTGCCTAATTCATTGAATGTAAACATTCGACAGAAGTCTGTCTGGTTGGGTATGAAACTGGAAGATGATCTAGACTCCAACCAAAAGTTGCAGCCTAATGCCTAATGCAAGTTTGCCAACAAGGTCCAAAAAACGGCGTGGCTCAGTGTTAGAATACTGGGCTGGCACTCAGCAGACGCGGGCTCCAGCCACACTGTATCATTATTACTAGGCATTTTTCCCTAATTTTGTGCGTTGTGGTTACGGACCGGCGGCGGTGGCAGCGGACGACTATATGTATACGGCGAGTATATATGTATACGGCTCATAACAGCTTTCCCTGTAATATCTGGTGAGTCATTCCTTTTGTTAAAACTAACCTGACTCGATTGCAGCCACTGCTTCAACATAGAAGATCAGTATCGTCCAAGTAGCACACCAATTATGCGAGATATTATGTTAAGAGAATAGAAACCGAGGTAAAAAAGGCTGGTCATACGCTAACTCATGTTCACGAAGTGGGCGTAATCTGAACGAAATGATCCACTGCAGTCCCCAAGCTTCTCGACTCCAGCAGGCGCGGTTTGTGCTGAGAATTACGTGGAGTGTAACGGGGCGATAAAAAAGCTTGAGGAAGGAACGTGCCAATAACTTGGAACACCAGTGTCGACAACGAGCGCGCCATTGCTCAGCCCGCTCTCTGTTAAGTGCAAGAGAAGCGCATGAATGGCGCCACCTGGAGACAAATAGATATAAGCAGCTGCGTTTAAAACATGCGATCCACCCAACCGCAAATGCCGGTTCTTCTTCGTGGTGTGGAGGACAGCCAATACTTGCTCACATTACATGGTAATGTGAGTTAAAACCACCCGAAATTGCAACGCGTCAAAATCCGACGCAAAATTTCAGAACAAAGCAGCGGGCGACCTTGGTCGCTCGTGAGAAAGAAGAGGCCCAAGTTTCGCTCCGGGAATATTCCAAGTAACGCCATCATCATCTTGACAGGATGCTGCGGGCCGCTGAGGCACATTGAGCACTGAACTAGGGGCTGTACACCAGCTTCTAAACTTCTTTTTCGTCTTTTTTTCTCTGTAATAAACGTTTTTCCGTTCCATTCGCTGCAATGGAACAGTCGTCAAAACCTCACCTGCCAGATGAGGTAATGCGTCTTCCAGAGGAACCTTGCCACGCTTCCTCGCTGATGGAATCCGCTTGGTGACCGCCACGGCAAGCGTCGGTACCACCACTAGCGGATGGCGTCCGGGCCTCCATTGTGCTTTCTGAGAATTAGTTCGGCGACTCGGTACCTTGGCGCTAGACACGCTCACGTGCTCCTGTCCTAGGGGCGCCGTAAATGCCTCCTCGATACCTGGAACCCTCTCGACGCTTCAGGTACCATCTGTGGACGACGTCCTGGCCTCCTCAATGGCTCAACATCGCTTCATTGACGCCACAGTAACAGGTCACGACGTAGCATCACACGGGTTCTGCTTGCCTGCATGGGAACGTAGTTAACGCTTCATATGACATGGATTCCATGCCCACGATTTTGACCAAAGCTGGGATTCCACGGGACGCCGTCCGCGCATCCTTGATCATACATTGTCATCCTTGACCCCCACGAGTACTGAAGTCAGTGTACCCTCCGCGGACGCTGGTCCTGCCTCGTCGTGCGGATCACTCGACAGAAAGGCACCAAAAACAGTGGCAGCCCCATACACACTCTAATTTGGTTCCCTGCCCACGTCGGGGCATTTTAGGGGTTCCTTTTAACCCCAATGAGTCGGCTCACGAGTCTGCACGTGGCTTTACCGACTGTGCTATACCCTCGGATTAGACGACCCTCCCCCCCCCCCCCGACACAAGGACGCACCTAGCACTCGTAATGAAATTACTAAATTCTTTTACTTGGAGAGAATCGTGAATGTTGCGAAATCAAGTACGGTTTCGGAATGCTTAAGTGCTATTTTAGCTTCATTATTCTTATTTATTAAATGAAGAAGAAACGTTGCCTTTATCGAGTGGTATATCTTGTAGGAAAACAAACGAACAAACGACTGGTAGTACGCTGATTGTTGGGTTGTGAACTTGTGGCTCACTACTAGTTGAAGGTACTGTTGCTTCCATCGCATCTGCTCGGGTTTGGGAAAGTGTCAAGTAAAGAGAAAGTCAAGTAAAGACGCCCTTGACTGAATACCGAACGCGCGCTCCTGTGATAGCATATGCGGGGTGGCCAGGTGGTGGTGAAAAGCTTTATTCGTGTGAAGGGCGAACGGTAAAATAATATTGTAACAATTGAAAAGCACCGTTCTGGGCAATTTTCAGGCTGCCGGGTGTGGTGTCCAGGCAGTGCCAAGCCACGACGTCCTCCGCGCAAGTCACCAGCTGAAGTTGCAGCCTCCCACTGCTGCGAACTTATGGAGTGCCTAGAGGCAGGGGGCAAGTGTGCCGTACAGGAGTAAAATATGTGTTGATAGTTGGCGATGGAGCTGCCACATTAGCGACAGGCCAACGAGTATGTTCCGAGGTGGAAGAGGGCAAGACGTGCGGGAGTAAGCAAGATGGGGGCCTGAAGTTGACGCCACAGGTGTTTTTGGTGCTGGGAAAGGGATTGGTGTGTTGGGGGGAACGTTGGGCGGGAGAGGCAGTAGTGCAATGTGATGCCGTGGTATGCGAGGAGCGTGTCGCCCGTATCCATTCCCGGTGGGCGCGGGCTTGCTCGGTCGAATCGCGAGGGATAGAATAGGCTGCCTCGTTGCCAGGATGACCGCGCGTGAGTGGGTACCCAGAACATACAAATGGGGCGAGAGGTAATGGTGCCTCACCTCAAGATGCGTTATACGTATAGTTGTATAACGCGAGTTTGGAGTTGAATAAAATGTATTCTGCTGAGGTTTGTGAATGATTGTGCAGCGTGAGCAGTCGGTTTTCACTAGCAGACGCTGTATGCTTCAACCTTGCGACGCGAGAGATGTAGGGAGCGACAGTTGGCACGGGACACGAGCATGCGCAGTGGGGGTGTCGACGACACCGCTAAAGCCGTATTTGTGACTGGGTGCGAGTATAAAATGCTCCGCTTTCAAAACTGGAGGGTAGCTCACCTAAAACCACCACACCCTGCAGGATTCCCCATAGAGCTCTCAGAGCAACTGGGCTGCTTGGTGCGGGCACACTCAAGTCTTTCGCCCGCTATGACGCTATCACCGGCTCCGTGTGAACTACGGGTGTTTCGCGGCTTTAAAAACTACGTATTTGAGTGTATTTCGACCATCACCTCACTCGGAATCCTCTATACCAGGTAGGAATATCGCAAATGGCTTATTGCTATCGACTGCCTCCGAGGGGCTGGCACGGCACGGCTACAAACAACGACCCTGGCATGAATGGTGTGCCCGATGGACCACTGTTTTTCGACCGCTTTCAAGTAACTGCGACTCCCCACCAATTCAATGTCGTAAACGGTTGACAGAGAAAATTATTGAGGCGGACGCTGTCGCTAAATGTGCGAAGCTGTGTGTGAGAACACCGTCTCTGGCATTATCTCAAAAAGAGCTCAATTTTTGGGAGCGCGTGCTGTGAAGCATTGGATCACAAATAGGTTTCTTTGATAGTGTGCTGTGCCACACCTGCACGGTTTTGTAATGTGTGCGGCGTCACGTGGAATGAGATATATGAAGTTTTGTAAGGGTACGCAATAAACAAAAGTTGGAAGTTAGCGCGCACACTGTCGTTCCCTTCTTGAGAGTATGGTCTTTTTCCTTCACGCCCAAACAGAGCAGCGCTAAAGCACTATCATTTTATCGTGCACCAGCTCACCCAGTCAGCAGTACTGGCGCGTACCAGCTGTGAAACGCTCAGCAGTAGAACTCAAACCTCATCACCCTCTCCTTTCTCGATGACATAGATCGTGACAGGAAGTGGCTACCAGGTGAAGATGGAGCAAAAGCCACCACTCCTGGTTTGGCCACTGTCAGGAGCCACATCAACCCCAGCCCGCACCGCAGTCATTGGCCGAGTGTGCTAACGCTCGCCTCTTCCTAAGTGCCACCTTCGCAAGAGAATATCAATTTCCCATCTCATGCGAACACGATGTCATCAAAGACCTGCCGCTGCGTGTCACGGTTGCCGCTGATGACAGGGCTTCTGGCCAGGTGGTCTTTATGGCAGGTGAAATATCAGAAACACCACCTTAGTATCGTTTGCCTCACAAACTGGCGCGGCAACTCTGCTCATCAAAGCAGCAGATGTGTACTGGGACACCCCGTCGCACCTTGGCGTGCCCCGAACAGCGCAGACGCTCCCGCTTAGTGCGGGTAGTCGTATTACGACATTCTGGTTTCCCAGCCTTGTCTTCCAAGCTGTGAAGAGGCAGTCATACCGATAACCTGCAAGCGATGTGAACACTATTACCTGCTAGTTTCATATTTTGCAAGTTAATGAATTCATTCGCGGTGCGCATTAAACTTCTCACGACCAGCTCGACACAGCCAGCGTGGTCTACCAGATTATTTCGCATTTCAGCAGCACAATTCCCAGCATGCTCACGACCGTCCACCATGGCACGCCCAGTGCCGCCCTCCAGAGACAACTTAGGCAGCTCTGCGCAATCGCAGTCATGGCTAATTATAAAGAGCAGCAAGGAAGCTTTGGCTCTCGCACTCGACTAACGCGAAGCTGAGCAAAACGAGGACAGAATAGAAACAGCCGGTCCGCAGCAAGAGTTCTGTCTCTTGATATATACCTCTAAGCCATGAAACATAGACCACAGAGCGTGTTCGAGTATTTTGATCGCTCGGATGCGCTGTGGGAGGCAGGAAGGGCTGCTTTACCTGCCGCAGATACCGATGGCCCAGGTTGGCATGTCTTGTGTGGGCTTTAAGGAATAGGGCTACTCCCTATGTGCAGTCCGCGCTATTCTCCATCGTGTCGAAGTTGAGGGGCTTCCGGTTAATTTGGAGTGGTCATATACCGTGCAGAAAGAAACATTAGCCAACGGCTAAGCAAAACTCTTCTGTTTACGTCAAACTGTCTCCAAATGCATTCCACGGAAGTCGGACCCCTTCAGCAGCAAGTTGGCATTCTGGGGAAAAAAGTCCGTATTTAGTGAGCCTTCGTCATCTAGGCAAATTAAGTTTACAACAAAAAAGTCGTCTGGTAGATTGACATTATTTCACCAGCTATTGAATACGCTGCGGTACACTTGGCATATTTTTGGCATACACTTGGCGTAATTTTACTGTTCCCATCATGTCTCGTACATGTCTAAAAAGCACAAAAATAAATCACAAAAAAGAAGTACCCCCCAGGGTATTCGAACCAGTAGCCCCTCGCTCAACAGCGCTATTCGTAACACAATTGAACCTCGCACCATACATCGGCGCTGATGCATCCATAGCGTCTGCTATTTACACCTTGCACCACTGGCAGTACGCAGATCTCAGAGAAGCTACATTGGCGCCACAATCATGGGCGAACAAGTTTTAATGGCATGGGTCTGCACACCCACATTCTACCGCAATGGTTATCACAGCTGCCAGCTTCCCGGTGGTGAATCCTTAAATGCAGAGTTGTTAGCCATATGCCGAGCCACATGATGAGCGGTGGCTCAACTTGCAGCAATTGTAACGGGGTTTCTTTGCAGAACAGAACGCAGAATACGAAGCAGTCAGCAGCGTCCGGCCAAGCGCAGCAAGCACGAGCTTATACTGATGGCGATGCCCCTGAGGCGCCGAGAAAAGCCGCTGAGGCCCCTCTTCTTCACTACAATCGCCCTCCGCAGAAAAAGACGCCATCCTGGCGGATTAGGGAGAGGAAACGACTAATGGGTCATAATATTGCTTGAGGCGAGAGACGTGGACAGTTTCGCGACCGCAGTAGCGAAGGTCTGTGTATGAGATGATGGGCTTCACAACATAGTTGACGAGTGACGTTTGTTCTACAACGCGGTAGGGCCCGATGTATTTGGGAAGAAGTTTTGCGGAGCGGCCAGGTGCGGTAGCAGGTGCCCGAAGCCGTACCAATGAACCAGCTGGGAAGTTTGGAGCCGAACGGTCCCCAGTCTGGCGGGATTGCTGCTGCCGCTGGTCCTCTGTAGAAAAAGAGCGGGCAAGCTGGCGGTATTCTTCAGCATGCCGAGCAGCTTCGGACAGAGTTGTACTTTCGGACTCATAAGGTTTGTATGGGGAGAATAGTGTCTACTGTATTTGAAGGTTCTCGTCCGTACAGAAGAAAGTATGGCGAAAACCCAGTAGCTTGTACGGCAGTATTATACGCGTAGGTGATAAACGGGAGAACTTGGTCCCAATTTGAATGATCAGAGGCGACGTACATCGACAGCATATTGCCAAGAGTACGGTTGAAGCGCTCCGTCATGCCATTTGTTTGAGGGTGGTACGGTGTACTTGTGCGGTGCACGATTCGGCATTCGTTGAGTAATGTCTTCAAGGTGTCAGAAAGGAAGGCACGGCCTCTGTCACTTAAGAGCTTGTGAGGGGCACCATGACGCACAATGAAACGTTGCAACAGAAACGTTCCAACGTCACGGTCTGTGGCAGTCGGCAGTGCGGCTGTTTCGGCATAGCGTGTCAGACGGTCTATCGCAACAATAATCCAGCGATTACCAGCTAGAGTTGATGGTAGTGGTCCGTAAATGCCAATGCTGACGCGATCAAAAGGTCGACTAGGACAAGGAAGCGGTTGTGATGGGTAGACTAGCCAGGAAGGTAACTTTTGTCGTTGGCACTGAGCAAACGAGCGAATGAATTTCCGCACGTAGTTATACATGCCACGCCAAACAAATCTGAGTCGAAGCCTAGCGTATGTCTTGAAGAGACCTGCGTAAGCGCACTGTGGGTCTGCGTGAAAAGCTTCGCAGATAGCAGCTCGAAGATGGCGGGTTTCACAAGGAGACACTTGCGACCGTCAGAAAGAAAGTTGCGTCGATAACGAAGATCATCCCTTAGGTAAAAGTTGCTAGCCTGGCGGCAGAGAGCGCGAGACGGCGAAGGAGTGAGAGGATCAGAAAGAATGCTTAGAGGCCACTGATCCAGGGATCCTTTCGTTGTTCCACGGTCATGTTGCGCAAGGTGGATGACGCAAGTGAAGGCTCGAGGGAAGAGAGGCAAACACCTTCATCCGATATGGGTGAACGAGAAAGGGCGTCGGCATTCGTGTGCTTACGACCGGATCTGTTAATAACGCGGATGTCGTACTCCTGAAGTTTGAGTGCCCAGCGAGCAAGTCGTCCGGAAGGGTCTTTAAGTGTGCATAGCCAACAAAGGGCGTGGTGGTCAGTGACGACGTCGAATGCGTAACCATACAGGTAGGGGCGAAATTTTCCAAGGGCCCAAATAATAGCATAAACACTCTTTCTTGGTCACGGAGTAGTTAGCCTCGGCTTTCGTCAAAGTTCAGCTTGCGTAGGCGACGACATATTCATCAAACCCTGCCTTTCGTTGCGCGAGCACAGCGCCAAGTCCAACACCGCTGGCATCAGTATGAACCTCCGTGGGAGCGGCAGGATCGTATTGGCGGAGGATGGGTAGTGTAGTTAGCAGGCAGCGTAAATTGGTGAACGCATCGTCCACCAAAGGACCTTTCCACCAGGTGGAAAGGTCCTTGTCGCCGCTAAGAAGGTCCGTAAGGAGCGCACATACGGAAGCAAAATTTCTAATAAAGCGTCGGAAGTATGACGACAAGCCGACAAAACTTCTAAGTTCCTTTAGGTTTTTTGGCTTCGGAAAATCTGTGACTGCTCGAAGCTTGGCGGGGTCGGGAAGTATGCCGTCCCGCGATACGACGTGACCAAGAATGGTGAGCTGCCGGGTACCAAAACGACACTTCTTGAGGTTGAGTTGAAGGCCGGCGTCGGTGAGGCGTGTGAGAACGTGCTCGAGACGATTTAAATAGGTGTCTAAATCGGTGGAAAAGACAACTACGTCATCAAGGTAGCATAAACATGTGTTCCATTTGAGGCCTCGTAAAATAGTGTCCATCATTCTTTCAAAAGTGGCTGGAGCGTTACAAAGGCCGAAAGGCATAACGGTAAATTCGCATAATCTATCAGGTGTGACAAATACTGTTTCTGGTCGGTCAGATGCTTCCATAGGTACTTGTCAGTATCCAGACCGTAAATCCAGCGAAGAGAAGTATTCTGCTCCCTTCAAACAGTCGACGGGCGTCGTCTATTTCGCGGTAACGGGTAAACGTCCTTACGAGTGATCTTGTTTAAACGTCGGTAGTCCACACAGAATCGAATGGAGCTGTCCTTCTTCTTAACAAGAACGACCGGTGAAGCCCAGGGACTGTTAGAAGGCTGTACAATACCCCGCTGGAGCATGTCAGCAACCTGGTCATCAATTACACGGCGCTCCGATGCTGAGACTCGGTAGGGGCGCTGCCATAGGGGCGTATGGCTTCCTGTGTCAATCTTGTAAGATATGTTCTATGTGCGACTGAGGCCAGAAGCGTGGCCTGTCAAAAGAAGTACGAAACTTTTGCAGCAGGTTCACCAACTGGCTTCGTTCTGAAGAAAACGTTGCGACATCGATGGAGCAGTGGAAAGCGTCAAGGAGTGACTGGTCAACAGCAGAGTCATAAATGAGCGCGCTGAGGTCCGTAGAAAGTAAACTAGATGGAGCGTCAAAAATGTGACGGGCATCGATCAGATGCACGTGACCGAGACATTCACCATAGAATAAAGGTAAAAGCCCTTCTAGCGTATTGTACACGAGCGTCTTCGTGACGCCATGGTGTAGAGTAAGGAAAGCAAGGGGCAGTGGACAACATTTGCGTTTAATGAACAGGACAGAGGGCGTAAATAGAACATCACCGTCGGAAATAGCGTCACACGACACAGTCACCAGCAAAGAAGAGCGCTGTGGTACTATGGTGTCGTCGGAAACAGACAGTTTATAATACGGAAGGGAGGCTTCGACAGCGTCAACATCAGGAAGTGCAGATAGTTCAAGTTCAGCGCGACAGCAGTCGAATGACGGCATTATTATTCGCAAGGAAGTCCCAGCCGAGTATCATGTCATGGGAACACGAGGGCAGCACTACGAATTCGACAATATACACAATTCCTTCGATGACGACTCGTGTGGTACAGGCTGCGAGAGGTGTTACACTTTGTGCGTTAGCCGTTCTAAGAGAAAGACCGGATAATGGCGTCAGAACTTTGCGAAGTTTGCGGCACTGGTTGATGGAAAGGACGGATAGAGCGGCCCCGGTGTCGACAAGCGCCATGACGACGATACCATCGACTGACACTTCAATGACGTTATCTGGACAGGGGCGATGACTTATGCATGGCGACGGGGACGCAGTTCGTGCCTCGGGAACTGCGACCGTTAGTTTTCCTGGTCAGTGGGTCCGGAACGGCGACGCACAGGGGAAAGCGAACGTGGACGTGGAGATGGGGAGCGGCGGGTGGGACCGTGTCGACGATCAGAAGGAAAGGAAGAGGAAGGAGTTCTTGAAGGCGTAGAATAAAACTGAGGGTCGAAAGAGGGCATTCTTCGAATGTTCTGAGCAGCCTGGCGACGACGACAATAACGTGCCACTTGGCCAACACCGCCACAAGCAAAACATATCGGACGGTTGTCGTGGGTCCGCCATTGGTCGGAGTAGACTCCGACTTGCGGCTGGGGGGGGGGGGCAGAAAACTGCAGCCGAGGTGGTATCGGCATAGGCGGCGATGAATAGGTCGGCGGCTGAAAAAGGCAGTGACGAATACATAGGCGCTGGCTGGAACGCAGGCTGTCGAGGTCGAGCAACGGCCTCGGCGTACGTGAGAGGTGCAGTGACTGGCGGTGGTTCACGGGCGGGAGGAAGAACTTGTGCGACCTGGTCTTGGATGAAGTCGCGGAGTGTAGACGTCAATCTGCGTGGTTGATCGGGTACGCAGGACATCAAAGAGAGCTGACGAACGACCTCAACGCGGATGAACTCTTGGATCTTGGAGAGAAGAGGGGCATGGTCTTCTCCTATGCCAAGGGTGGACAGGCTGGACAAGGAGTCGTCGAGCACTGAGGGACGTCGGGTGGAAAGACGTTGCCTGCGCAACTCGTCAAAACTCTCGCATAACTCTGTCAGTTCTAAGACAGTGCGAGGACTCTTAGAAAGCAACATTTGGAAAGCGTCGTCCTCAATGCCCTTCATGATGTGCTTGATCTTAAGCTCTTCGGACATCGACTCGTTGACTCGCTTGCAAAGGTCCAGAACTTTCCTCAATATAGCTTGTAGAATTCTCACCAAGCTGCTGGGACCGAGTAGGCAAGCGTTGTTTGGCACGGCGTTTGCGTACCTCAGGCCGTCCGAAAACTTGTGTGAGGCTCGTTTTGAAGACCGACCATGTAGGGAGTTCCGCTTCGTGGTTTATAAACCAGCAGCTTGGCCACGTCCGACAGCTAGAAGGAGACGTAGGCCAACTTGGCGGCGTCATCCCATTTGTTGTGAGTACTCACTCACTCGTACATGGAAATCCAGTCGTCGACTTTCTTTTCTTCTGTGCCTGAGAAAACAGGGGGATCTCGCAGACGCAGAGAACCGGTGCAGAGAACAGTAGGCGGTGCCGGTGGAGGAGTTGGAGCGGCGCTTGCGTCGGTAGGCATAATGGATGGTAAAATGCGATTTCGAAGCTCCAGGGTGATGGAAACCCAGCAGACTCCACCACTTGTAACGGGGTTTATTTGCAGAGCAGAACGCAGAAGACGAAGCAGTCAGCAGCGTCCGGCCAAGTGCAGCAAGCACGAGCTTATACTGATGGCGATGCCCCTGAGGCGCCGAGAAATGCCGCTGAGGCCCCTCTTCTTCACTACACAATAAAGACTGAAGACGTAGTGGCCAACGACATTATCAAAAGGTCAAAGTGATTACAGTACGGCAGAACCAATGCGGAAATTTTGTGTACACCGGATCAGAGGAATGCATGTGGTTGCCGCGCAAGTTCCGCACATTCCTGTTCGTCGCCAAACCTGGCGGAATCCTTCAATTCCTACCTATAAATGTTGCACGAAGGCTCTTCTAGCAGAGAATTCATGCATTATATTCGCACAAAATTGAAAAGCGGCAGTAAACGAATGCTAATACAAGCTACGAGCATTCCCTCTTAAGCGACAAGGGCGCCCTCACTCGCCAGCAAAAGATATTGCGGTACGAGGTTATGGTCAATGCAGCATACAGACCACATGTACCTTATAAGCGGATTGGAGCCATACAAGCAAGTGCAAACACTGTTTCTCGATGCCCACATTTTCGCTATGAAGAGCATACATCCACCACCTGCCCTGAGACGACGACATAAGAAGCTTAGGCGTTGTGCTACAGTGTAATGACGAAGCAAAAAACACTTGCTATCTACACTAGAGTACGTGGCCTGCTTCGAGTGGCGTAGAATAGGTCGACCATCTCACGCGAGAGGGACTCTATTGAACCTCTACTGAAAACGGATTAACACGAACTGATGTTAGTTTAATATGATTACTCTTTCCACTCCACATTTGCTTTCCCACCTATTTCTAAACTGCCGCCAAGATTTCCATCTTCTTCGAAATAAAGGTACACTTCATTCATTCATTCTGTACCCACTTATAATTCTGGAATGAAAAAAGAAAGAACGATATAAAAAGGGTGGACCGTTAAGAGGTGAATGCGATAGCGATGTCACGTTCCCAAATGTGCATGTGCTTGCATTCTGTGTAGTCGGGTAGCACGCATAAAAGGCCGCTTTTGCGAGCAGAGGAAGTAATTTTCGCTGTGTTTTCAAGCCGAGATGTGGGCGAGAACGTTTGCATGCCACGCATACAGCCTGGGTTCTATCCTCATGCAGACCCAGAACATTGCATTCTTAGTGCGTACTTTTAGTGGATGAAGTCGGTGTGAACTTGCTATGCACGCACTACGTGGCCTTAAGGGAATAGGCACAGCAGCACGTGCCCATTTTGTCGTGGTTGACCAGGTTAAAACCCCGAAGCCATAGGAATATTTACATGTGTTGACGGTCACTGAAAAGGGGCGCTTGGAGCATGCATTATTACTGCGATATTTCATGTTGCTTTGTTAAACATGTATATAGGAGGAGTGCGTGAGTGAAAAGCATGAAAGATACTTTCTCTTCATTTCCGAGCCGACGATGTTATCTTCATTGTATTCACAAGCAGAGACGTGGCCGTGTGGTAGAACATCCGCTTGGCCCTCCAATGACTCCGGTCTGGTCCCCATGCACTCAGACCCGAACGACCCTGGTTTCGTCTCCACTCTGATAGAGGGTTTCTTTAATCAATTATTGCATTTGCATCGTTCTCGATTTTTCGGTCTCGCATAGAACGATGAGTTTTCCCACACAAATGACGCCCATGCCGACGCCAGAATTTCTGCGAGACAAGCTCTATAACGCTGTCGCGTAAATAAAGAACATCTCGCACCTTCAGTCAGACGCCCCCATGTGGCTGAAAACGCAGAGCATCCATGGTTCTTCAAAAAAAATGGCAGCATATTCATGGAGTGAATGATGGAGAGTGGGGCGAAGCATTCGTCCGTCCATGCAGACGCATGGATGGTCACACAGACGGACGCATGTCCGTCTGTGTGACCGTCCATGCGTCTGTTCGTGCGCCCGTCCCTGCGTTCTTTCATGCTTCCGCCACTGCGTCCGTTCATGCGTCCATCCATGCATCTGTTTGTGTGTCCGTTCGTTCATCTATTCAACACTCCAAGTCCCACCATCTCGCATCTTTTTATCATATATTCCCCATATAGAAGCACCGCCATTCAGTGGACATTACAAGGACTAAACGAGAGGTGGCACACGCAAACTTTCTTACGGCATGCGCTTCGGATCTACTTCCCACCTTCAACCACCTTGAGTTCATGGTATATACTAGTTCACTGTATTCATGGCACTGCGGCCCAATGCTCGCTAAACCTTTCTAAAATCAAGGAGGTTACGCCCAGCGAGTGTAACGTAGCAACCTTTTCCTGTCAGATAGTGCTCAATGTACATGCCAGCGGCTGCTAATGTGAAATGAGAGACAAGAGGATTCAGCTTTTAATTTCTTACGGCTTGCGCTTCGTATCTGCTTCCCCCCTTTAACCACCTCGAATTCATTCATGGTATATACTAGTTCATTGTATTCATGGCACTGCGGCTCAACGCTCGCTAAACCTTTCTAAAGCTAAGGAGGTTACACCCAGCGAGTATAATGTAGCAATTCCTTTCTTGTCCGATAGTGCTCAATGTACATGCCAATGGCTGCTAATGGGGATCGCAGCGTGCGCGTTGACTAAAAGCCGAATGCTTCTGTCTCTCATTCCCCATTAGCAGCCATTGGCATGTACATTGAGCATATTTTTTTTTGTTAAACAACGCACAGAAGAAATCTCTCAGCGGCACCATCTTGGAGGTCAAATCTTATACCTTTTTCGGGTATGTGCCACTGGTGGTTACGTACTACGAGGGACGCACAAGCCACGCCATAAGGAGCTTCGCCCCTAAAAAACGTCAGGGCTGCGCGACAGGCTCAGTCACAGCACAGTCACAGCGAAAGCCAGAAAAGCGGCTTTTCAGAGCCTTTCTAAGCACTGATTGGGTAACTGCTGCAAGCACACCTGCTTGATGCCCACTATGGAATGTAATAAAAATAAATAATAATAATATCTGGGTAGTAAACCAGCATGCTATTTTTAGTCATTCTATTGAGAAGTGTTGTATCCGCTAAACACTTGCAAGGAAATTTTGTGCCCATTGCCCATGCAGTGGCTGACGACGATGATGAATTATGCCTAAAGTGGGTATGCGCTACCGATATTAGGGGAACAAGAACGAGCTTTCGTAATGGGCTGGAGCAGTGGATGGCCCACTTGTTACGCTATTTGCATCGTGTGTCTCCTCGTTCTTCTTTTGCTGTTCTAAAACACTTTATTACTCATATTAACGCGACTTCTTTCCCGGCATCAAGCCTGTCTTAGGTAAGCCTGTCTTAGGTAAGTCTTAGGTAAGCCTGTCTTAGGTAAGTTGCGAACTAGTCCTGAAGCATCGGCGTGGCTCAGTGGTATCATGGGCTCCCACGCAGCAGCGAAGGCGGTCCTTGGTGGCCACAGAAGCAGGTTTACAGATGAAAGTGACAAGGATTTAGAGATCATCTTGCCGAATCTACCAACAGGACGTGTTGTTTTGAACACAGTGTTTTTGCACGGAGATATTCGAGTGAGGCCTTTCAATGTCAAATATTTACAGGACGCTCTGGACAAAGAACGACTGCTTCCCGACGTGTTGGCGTCGGGCGCCTACGAGATCATCCGTGTGGGCGGTCACGTTAAACAGCCCAGCGGCAATGAAGGAGATTACTTCAACTAAAGGAACTCCAGGTCAAATAAAGACGCAGCCTTGTCATCGACCCCTTGGAGCAGCAGGTGAGGCTGCGACTTCACTGGCTGTTATATGGTGTGGCTGACGACGACGTGCGTGCAGCGCTGGCAGCGTTTGGTCATGTAACGGAAGTGAATCGGGAGCGCTGGCGCGTTGATGGTGTTGGCGAGAAGAGTTCGACAACACGCACTGTCAACCCTAGTATCAGGGTGGATGATCTGCCACACCAGATCCGGATCGCTGGTGAAATTTTTCTAGTGGTCGCTCCTGGTCGGCCCATGCAGTCCCTGCACTGCAACGAAACGGGGCATGTGGCATCGTGAGTGCAGGGTACCTCCGTGTTCGCGTTGCCGGCGTTCCGGACTTGTCGACGCACAGTACGTTCATTCCTACGCCTCAGTGACAGAATCAGTGGACAAAACGGATATAGCAGAGCATAATATGGACGTAACCAAGACAGAAGACGCTGCCCAAGGCAGTGAATATGGGAGTGTTGCCACACTAGACTGCCATGGATCAACGTCTACAGGGTGTGACATCCCCGCAAACACGGACTAAACCCCTATCCTTCCAAGATGTTTTCGCTCGTTTCTCAAACACACGCATAAAAAAGGAAAAGAAAACCTTCGTGTAATGAACGGGCATTCTGGAGTGAAGTACCAGAAGGATCATTTCTACTATTCTCACGGGCTCCCCCGCGCAAACACGAGGATCCAGGCGGCGCCTTGTCATCTACAGACCGTGTGACAGTGTACGGTGGAGATAATCCGCGCGGATCCTTCAGATTTGTGGCATGCGGGAGCAGCAGAGCACCTTTTGTTGGTTCGGGGAATGCGACGCTGCCGCGGCGCCTGTGCTGGATCCAGTATGACTTTCATTCAGCCTCCAGTGGCTCCAGGGGTCATTACTGCGTTCTGCGCGGATGGCCGCCCGCGGCGGTGAATGACGAAGAAGCGGCGGCTACGGAGAATTTCGCGGGAGACACCGAGCTGCCTGGAAACGTTGAGACTTGGTCTTGACATCGGCTCACCAAGTACCGGAAGCATCGAGACCATTGTTCGCCCGTAATTAAAGTGTCTTCGGACGGCTCGCCCATCTCTCTCCCTAAGGGTTGAGTTTGTACATTGTTACTTGCTCGGCTTTGTTTGGGAGAGGGTTTTCTACTGGTGTAGGCCACGGGGGCAGCCGCCGAAGATGATACACTCCGACTGAGAAGAAAATATGCCGCGTCGATAGTGGCGATTGGTTTGGTGCCCCGGTAGGGCGGAGTCAGGTCCTACAAAAAGATCTACGAGACGATGCGAAGAGAGTCGGAGATACGGTGCGATGAGCTCGAGGAGGTAGAGAGACGGAATGGAAAAGGAAGACAACGGTGTGAAGAGATAGCAATGAGAGTCGATGAGATAACTGACTGAGGCAGAGATGATATGACGAGGAATGAAAATTAGAGATGAGAAACGAGGAAGCGAGTGATTGCGGGAACGTTATGAAAGAAGATTAAGATGGAAATCAGCCGAGAGAGGCAACGAAGACGACGAAGATGGTAAAGACCGACCACATGGACCATTCGTGAGACGAGCTTCACCTCCTTTACTTAAACGAGCTTTGCGGGAAGGGATGCGGCATATTGAGACATTGCGCGGTTTTATTAATTAATGACTTTATCATTTGTGTCGCCGTGTGTTTACTTTGTATTGAGGCACCCTTGTATTGTCACAGTTACTTAACTTATGTATCCTGTTTTGCGTGTCGCGAGTATTTGCTGATGTGTTACAATTTCGTGTAACAGAGATGTCGTTCATGGACAGTATGTGTGTACGCCATTTGCACTTGCTATTAAATGAATCAGTAAAGAGAAACAGGTCGTAGCGACTCTTACTTCCCGGCCCCAGCACGAATGCCCTGTATGTGGAAAGTGAGACACGTAGCCAAGAGGGAACCGGATAGAAAAAGGGTTGAGTGTTCTTCCCTCTCTTTGGCGATCAGTGGCGTAGTGGGGGACGTCTCAAGTGTTGGCAGCGGTGGGATTACTGCTGGGGCAACGGTGCGAGATTTCACCCTCGTACTAGGGAAGGAGAGGCGGCAAAATGAACGAGCAGGCTACCAAGATGACCGACAGAGACGACCCACTAATATGAGCGCGTTAATGTTAGCGGACATGGTTCCATCGTTTACGGGAGATGATACGGGTCCGAATATTTGGGTCTTCTTGAAAATTTTGGAGCAGGTTGGTCGCTTGGGTGGATGGCGCGATAATGAGCTGGTCTGCATAGCACGATGCAAGATGGTAGGCGCTGCGCACGATTTTGCGTGGTGGGATGATGGCGTCGCTGCGGCTTCAACTTTTCTGAGTTCAAATATTTGGCCCTCAAAAGGTTCCATACGGAACCACTTATCTTTAAAACGGAACGGTTTTTAAACGCGAGGCAGAAGGCAGATGAGGAGGTGCGGTCATTTGCAAGTCGCTTGCACATCCTCGGGACCGCCACCCTGGTGAGCTCCGATAGTCAGGATCCGGTGAAAGCTTCACTGCGTCCGCGAAATTCCAGCCGAACAATTGCTCTCGCAATTTTTATTAGGCCTGAGGGATCCGGTCCGCAGATTTGTTGTCTCTCGAGACCCGAAAACGTTTAACGAGGCCATTGCCATAGCGGTCAAGGAGGAACAGAATGAGAAAGGGTCGAGGAGCCATTCGTTACCCGTTCAATACGTAGAAGAGAACACAGATGTTCATGAGATGCATAGCCGCCTTGAACGCCTCGAAAAACTTGTGGAGAGCTTGGCAGTACGCAAAAAGGTGACACAAAATTGCCAGGAATTCCCGAAGCAGCTCCCTTATCCCGGCGGGTGCTCAAACTGTGGCAGGTTTGGTCACATTCGGCGAGAATGCCACCGTTACCGCCTGACGAAAGTGGAATTCGACGAGTGGCAGCCGCATTCATAAAGGCAAGGAGAGGGCGGAAAAATTCGCATCTTGCAACCTAGACGCGACTTCTCCTCGAGACGTTGACGCGCAGAGGTCAATCACAGTCCTCAATATTCGCGAGGAAACAAACTCTGTAAAAATGAGTCGCGCTTCACCGTGTGCGGAAGTGGTTAACGTAATTTCCGGGATCGAGGAGGATGTTCCGTCATGGAGCAAGTGTGTGTTTGGGGGGAAACGCTCCCACGCCGGTGCCACTAGGTGAAACAAAAGCTGTCGAGGTTGCTGGAGCGGATACAGATGGTTTAGCTGCGATTTCTACCACGAAGGTCCCACGAGACGATGAGACATTACCAGTAGGAGTAGCAGATATGGGGTTGGATGAGAATGGGTTTTCTGAAGATGCAGTTATCGGGTTCTTGACCGACCTGGTGGTAGGTCGTACGTTAGAGGGAGTAGATGAGATTGAGGAATGCCTAGATCGCAACGGGGTAGTTTTTGTGAGGCCAAAGTGCAACTGCAGCACACTCGATGTACACCGCACCAAACCCGGACATGCGCAGCGGTGGTCTTGTCAGAAAGCTTCACACATGCCTCACTCCGCGACTGAGTTGAGTAGGTGGAAGTTCGGACCATCCAACGAGGGTCCGGGACTCAGAGTCGGGGAAGAGGTCTGCATACGGGTAGACGCTGAGCGCTCAGGAATCGGCTAGGGTCATAAGAGTCCACAATGTTGTATGCCATTTTATGTTTTATAATTTCTACTTGGTCATTGTGCTTGTTATTTTAGTGGAGACCTTGTGTCGAAGTTTAGGTTTTTTAATTTTTGCTTTGGCCTGTACACTTGTTTTATTTTGTTGATTGTGTTTTGAAATGAGGCAGGTTGTTCGCTCGATTATTATGATTTTGTGTTGTTTGCGGCATCTCATGTTGATCACTCAGTGAGTGGTACCACCTGGGATCGATTAACATCTAATGATGGGGGAAGAGCATAGAGTCAGTGAATCTGAGGTAACCAAGATCTCGCCACTTGTCGGAAAGAAAGGCGAAAAAGGGACTGTGTTAAGAAACGAGAAAGTTTAAAAAGTTCGAATTGAAATGGGTTCATGGCGTCTCCCCGCACCGAAGTGCCGCACCTCGTTAGGAGGCAGGGAGCGTCGTGATCGGTATTGATATACAACGCCGAATGTCGCAGTTGTATAGGATAGAATATACGCTACTTTCTCAGCCCATCCGAACACGCAATTCACGTTGAAGGTCCCTTTCCTTCACCGACAGGTGCAGCAAGAGGCCGGGCAGGAGATGGTACGCGAGGGTAATTCACTATTGCTGCCTGCATGACCTATGTTCTCCCGCCATCCCGCTTTTCGTCTGGTTTTAAATGTTCGAGGTCTTAAAATTTTGTGCATGTGTGAAATGAAAGTGTATTGAAATGTGTGTATCCTCTGTTCGGTTGTGCCGAGAGTGGACAGTGCAGGCGAAGTGTGTGATGTGCTGGCATGGTAGTGAGCCTTCCTCATTCATGACTGAACGCTGCGTGCCAAACCATCCGACGAGCAGCTGTGACCAGTGTGCGTTTTGTCCACGCGTCATCTACGAGTTAATGCTGCAGTGATTCTGAAGGTGTGAAGTTTGTTGTGCGCGGTAGAAATACGGAATCAAACTGCTTCGTGGTGGGTGATGATTCAGCGACAATCACAAATTGGTTCCTCTCAGCGACGTGCTACCGCCAGGGCTGAATCACAAGTGTGCTGTGTTCGCATATCGTATTCCTAAGACTGCCGCAGTGTCTCAATTTCGCTGTGCAACCCGTACGTTGTGCGCCCGCATTTCTCGTGTTTGAAATTCCCCGCTGGGAAAATTTTTCTGCAAGATGAAGGGATTGTGACGTCCCCGCAAACACGGGCTGAACCCCGATCCTTTCAAGATGTTTTCGCTCGTTTCTCAAACCCACGCATAAAAAAAGGAACAGAAAACATTCGGTGTAACGAATGGGCATTCAGGAGTGAAGTACCAGAAGGCTTATTTCTACTATTCACACGGGCTCCCCCGCGCAAACACGACGGCCAGGCGGCGCCTTGTCGTCTGCAGACCGTGTGACAGTGTACGGTGAAAATAATCCTCGCGCACCCTTCAGATTTGTGGCATGGGGGAGCAGCAGAGCACCTTTTGTTGGCTCGGGGAATACGACGCTGCCGCGGCGCCTGTGCCGGGTCCGGTAGGACTTTCCGTCAGCCTCCATGGCTCCAGGGCTCATTACTGCGTTCTGCGCGGATGGCCGCCCGCGCCGGTGAATGACGAAGAAGCGGCGGCTACGGAGAATTTCGCGGGAGACACCGAGCTGCATGGAAACGTTGAGACTTGGTCTGGACATCGGCTCACCAAGTACTGGAAGCATGGAGACCATTGTTCGCCCGTAATTAAAGTGTCTTCGGACGGCTCGCCCATCACTCTCCCTGAGGCTTGAGTTTGTACATTGTTACTTGCTCGGCTTTGTTTGGGAGAGGGTTTTCTACTGGTGTAGGCCGCGGGGGCAGCCGCAGAAGATGATACACTCCGACTGAGAAGAAAATATGCCGCGTCGATAGTGGCGATTGGTTTGGTGCCCGGGTAGAGCGGAGTCAGGTCCTACAAAAAGGGACTACGAGACGATACGGGGAGAGTCAGAGATACGATGCGAATAGAGTCGGAGATATGATGCGATGAGCTCGAGGTGGTAGAGAGACAGAATGGAAAAGGAAGATAACGGTGTGAAGAGATAGCAATGAGAGTCGATGAGATGATGACTGAGGCAGAGATGATATGACGAGGAATGAAAATTAGAGATGAGAAACGAGGAAGCGAGTGATTGCGGGACGTTATGAAAGAAGATTAAGATGGAAATCGCCGAGAGAGGCAACCAAGACGACGAAGATGGTAAAGACCGACCACATGGACCATTCGTGAGACGAACTTCACCTCCTTTACTTAAACGAGCTTTGCGGGAAGGGATGCGGCATATTGAGACATTGCGCGGTTTTATTAATTAATGACTTTATCATTTGTGTCGCCGTGTGTTTACTATGTATTGAGGCACCCTTGTATTGTCACAGTTACTTAACTTATGTATCCTGTTTTGCGTGTCGCGAGTATTTGCTGATGTGTTACAATTTCGTGTAACAGAGATGTCGTTCACGGACAGTATGTGTGTACGCCATTTGCACCTGCTATTAAATTAAATGAATCAGTAAAGAGAAACAGGTCGTAGCGACTCTTACTTCCCGGCCCCAGCACGAATCCCTGTATGTGGAAAGTGATTGAGACACGTAGCCAAGAGGGAACCGGATAGAAAAAAGGTAAAAGGTTGAGTGTTCTTCCCTCTCTTTGGCGATCGGTGGCGTAGCGGGGGACGTCTCAAGGGGAAGCTCCACCAGAACCGACGGCCACATCTATAGATATACTGTAGCAGCACTGGCCAAGGGCTCGGAGGATGTGAGAATAGATTTGAGCGTGCAGGTTACTGGGGCATCAGAACCGGCGTCGAAACAGGGCCGACCCGCCAAAGGCGTCTCGTCATGTGTGAGCACATACTTGGATTCGGAGGAAGGGTCACGGAATGCCGATCATTTAAGAAATCCCTGGAAGAAGCTTCTATAGCCAAGGAGACAAAGAAGGTGAGAAGGACGTTGAGGAACAGCCGGCGAAGACGCCGACTGCGAGATGCACCAGCCTCACAGCAAGATTAGTGCTATGGAGAGGAAAGCTGTGGACAATCCATTCTCAGTAGGCAGCGAAACTGGTCCACCGGGCGGTCCCGGGGGCGTCTAGCGTTACGTTAGACGGGCTAGGTAAGCGCCATGCTTCAGGCCCACTTCACCCGTAACGCTTAAATGGCTCCTGACGTATTCCTTAGATTTGCAACTCCGAATGTTCGAGGCATTGCTTCCAGGAAGAAACAAGGTCACTTGTACTGTTGTTGATGGAGCAAAATGGGGATATATTGGCAGTGCAGGAGACGAAAGTGGAGGGTAAGGAGAGACAGAGAGCATGGTGCGGAAGTTCACGATGCGGTATTTTGTCATTCTGAGCCATGCAGAAGATATATCAAGGAGATGCGTTCTTTTTGTTAGAAAATTGCCTGGTTTGGTAGTACAGAATTTATTGGCGTGTCCGTCAGGCCGATTACTAATGTGCGAAATTATTTATTTTGACACTGAATGGCGAGTTCTTGGCGTCTATGCTCCAACTACGTTGCGGGAACGCCAAATTTTTTTTTGATCATGTGCGACAGTACATGTTCAAAAGAAGCAGCTCATATTGGTAGGGGATTTTAATTGTGTATTAAAATAAAGAGATAGATCGAGCAGTCGCGAGCTCAACGACAAAAGCAGTGATGTGCTGGCGCAAGTGATTGGAGACTATGAGTTGTGGATATTGCTGAATGCTTGGAAAGTTACTGGGCAGTAACTTTACCCACTTCCAAGCTGCAAGCAATGCCTGATTAGACCGACTGTACATATCAGTTGACATAAGTGCACAATGTAATTGGTATAACGTTGTTCCAATTGCCTTTTCTGATCATTGCCTAGTAGTGCGCCAGATAGGTGCGAAAAAAGAATACAGAAGATTTTCGTGGGAACAGTGGAAAATAACTCTAATTTTTTAAGTTGCCAGTCTTCCAACGTAGTTGTGATGAATTAAATCAAAGTAATTGAGGGCGCTCATGTGCAGAAAATAGGAGAAGAGTGGAACCTTTTCAAACAGTAGATCGAAATGATAGTGATTGAGCGATCCAGTGCCCTTGCCTCCGAATCGAAAAAGAAAGAGAGAGAGCTTAAATTGTTGCTGCTGAAACTGGAGCACTGAGGAATGTGCAGCAAAGCCTGGTGTGTATGTCGAGGATTTGCGCAATATCAAGAAGAAGCTAGAAATCTATGATAACGAGCGCTATCGGGAGCCCTAGTACGAGCCAGAGTGATGCAAATGAACTTTGATGAAAATCCAACAAAACGGGCACTAGGACTCGAGAAAAGTCACGCAAGGCGGAACCCTATAGAAACTGTCGAATGCAAAGATGTAGAGATGGCAGTGAACCATAGCAATGAACGGGCTTTCTTTAAGCACTACGAGGCTCTATTCGCTGCTAGACCAGTTGAGAAGGAGATGTTTAAAGAGCCCTTCCTCAGTAGAAGGCCGCGGTTGTCTGATGACACAAAAGCAGTGTTAGAACCGCCTGTATCACAAACGGAAGTAGAAAAGGCCATAGATAAGCTCAATCCTGGTAAGTCACCGGACTCTGACGGCCCGAGTGCTGTGTTTTAGAGAACATTTAGGAGTGAGTTATCTGGACTGCTTACAGAAGTTTTTAACGAAGTCATATAAACTAGATAGTCTGCCTCGATCTTTTAGTGAGGCTCATACTATTTTGATACCAATGACCGAAGAGAGAGACAAGTTACAACTAGTTTCATAATATGGGCCGATATCATTATCTAATTGCGACCTCAAAATCTTGATGAAAGTACTAGCGCAGCGACTCCAGGGTGTCATCGAAGAATTGGTGGGGTCTCACCATACTTGCAGTATTATTCGACGTTTCATTGTGAACAATATACAGAAAATGCGATGCGTTCTCGAGTTTTGTTACGCCACGGAAGGTTGTGTGGCGATTCTGCAGCTCGATGTCGAAAAGGCATTTGACTGTGTCTCTCATGTTCTGTTTCTTGCCATACTAGACCATGTGAATGTTGGTTCGGTAATTAGAGTTGGTGTGGCTTTGGCATATCACAATTGCCTGACGCGTTTAGTAATTAATAATACATTATTGGCCCCCATTAACATTAAGCATTCCGTCCGTCAGGGATGCGCACTTAGTCCTCTTTTGTTCAGCATGTATATAGAAACGTTATGCTTAGCAATAACTGAAAACAGCAGCATTCACAGTTTAAGTTGCAGGCATCAGAAGTTAAACTTCTGACGTATGCGGATGATGTCGCAGTTTGTTGCACAGACAAAGAAAGTGTGGCAGAGGTTATCAGTAAAGTGAAGAGTTTCAGCAATGCCACTGGTAGTCGGGTGAACTGGGGAAAGTGCTTGGGTTTTTGGCATGGAAAGTGGTCATCAACACCAGAGTTTTTCGTCAATATGAAGTGGGGCACGTCACCTGTCAAATACATAGGGGAACACCACTAGAACACAACAAAGACAATGATGACTATGTGAAGAAAAGGCAAGAGAAAGTCAGTTGAAGGCGAGTAGGTCGCAGGGGAATCACCTATCAATGTTCTCGAGAGCTTCGGTTTGCAATTTGTTCTTTGTCTCGAAACTGTGGTACGTGACGCAGATGTTGCATTCTTCATCGGCCAATACAAAAAAAGAAATTCCATCGTGTCTTCAGGATGTTCGTGTGGGCCTCAAGATGGAAACAATGCAGTCAAACTAATTTATTCAGGCGTGTAAATAAAGGTGGTTTGGCACTACCACATCTATTCATACGGCAACTCATAAACAGGTTTTTTTTTCGTTACGTGAGTGGTCCATTGCTGCGTTCGGGGTGCCAAAAGAGGCTCACAAGAGCTTTACCTGGATATGTAGTGGGCACAGACCACATGAAAAGTGCTGTCCGCGGACTTCTCAAGGAGGTGATCTTAGGTGCCCGCTTTTTGTCTGTCAGATTTTCCAATGAGTACTTATTTCCAGTGTCACGCAAAAAGCTGTACAGAGATGTTTGTGATACAAATTTACCCATTCCAATGTACAGGGTCATATACAGTGGAGGTTAAGGGCAGGACGTGCTAAAAAGGGTTAAAATAATGCTAGTAGCTCCTGCCCCAGAGTGCTTCTTTTTTAGGCTTCACACCGGCACTTTGCACGTCAAGGTACTTCTAGATGAGCGGGTTGTATTTCAACCTTGGGGATCAGACTGTCTCATTTGTAAGAAGCCAGCACCTATTGACCACGTTTTTGTTTGCATTGCTGGGAGGGACTGTAATAAATGCGAAGCTTTTCTTAGTGAACTTCGGCGACTTTGAGCGTATCTATCTATCTATCTATCTATCTATCTATCTATCTATCTATCTATCTATCTATCTATCTATCTATCTATTTGTTTATCTATCTATCTATCTGTCTGTCTGTCTGTCTGTCTGTCCGCCTACGACTTTGAGCTCTCCTGGCCGTTTCGATAATGGTATCGATACCAAACTTGGTACGGCATAACATGACCGTATGAAGATATTTGACTAGTCATAACATGAAAATCATGACATGAATGTCATGAATGTCATGATTTACAGTTCATGGCCCTGCAGCTCTAGCGGTGGTTTCGTTCACATGGCATGTTGCAAAACTGGTATGGTATGGCATAATTGTATGGAGAACACAAGCGACACACCCTAACATAAACATCATGACATGCGCGTCATGTAACAACATGACTACATGCCACGCTAATGATGCACTGGCGGCCGTTTCACTAGCTTCATGTAGTAAGACGGTAAGTCGGGCCAGTTGGTTAGGATCCATCGTGAACTTTCTTACAGCGCAACACCAGAAAAAATACAGGACAGGGACGGAGTAGAACAGAAAGAAAAGACGGCGCTGACTCACAACTGTTGTTTATTGGAAAAAACGGGGTGAAAAGTATATATAGGTCCCGGCAGCCTACATCACAACATGCGCAGAACACGAGGTGCACCGAGGTATCGTTATCACACTCATGGCAATAAACAAGCTTGGCCTAAAAAACTTAATTCTTTTTCATGCAGTGTGACGGATGGTTCACTAACGCACTTGGTACCCCTAATCTTTATATGATATGCCTCAGCAATTTCTCTAGTTAGCTGGTTAGGATGCTTTTCTTTCTGTTCTACTCCGTCCCTGTCCTGTATTTTTTCTGGTGTTGCGCTGTAAGAAAGTTCACGATGGATCACTAGCTTCACTTGTACCAAATTTGGTATTACGTGACGCCAATGCATGACGAAGGTATATGACTGGTGCAAACATAATAATGATGAGATCCGTGTCATGCGAGAACATGACTTCATGCTACGCTGATGATGCACTCGCGGCCGTTTCGCTAGCTTCACATGTACCAAACTCGGTATTACGCGATGCTAACGGACGACATAGGTAAATGAGACATCCAAACATGATAATCAAGACATGCATGTCATGTAACAACATGACTACATGCAACACTGATAATACGCTCACGGCCGTTTCGCTAGCTTCACATAGACCAAATTTGGTATTATGTGACTCAAATGGATAACGAACGTATGTGACTAGTGCAGACCTGATAATCATGAAATACCTGTCATGTGAGAACATGACTACATGCCACAGTCAAGGCGCCAATACCTTTCGACGTGACATGGTGTGCGTGCTGGGGGGGGGGGGGGGGTATGATTATAAATGAAGAAAAAAAGTGAGCCCCATAACTGTCACTCATGGGGAGGACGCCTTAACATTACGTAGCTCACGAGGGAGGGGGGTAGAAAAGGGAATGAAAGGATAGGATTAAAAGATAGATAGAGAGAGAGGAAAGATAGAGCGAGGCGCAAGGACAGGGAGCGACAGAAATAACCAGAAGACAGGACAGATGGACACGGTTGCAGGAATCCGAGGACGGGGCACCACTGGCAAGAGCTCTTGTCGGTGACAAGATATGGTGTAGGGCTAATCCAGTCGGCCAGAGCTACGCTCTCGTCATCGTCGGGGAGCGGCGGCAGGAGGTGGCATAGGACCAACCCAGTCGGCCAGAGCTGCCCTGTCGTCGGAGATCGCGAGGGCACAACCGGTCGACACGGAATCCAGCGAGCGAGTCGCCGGCGTTCATTTAGTCGCGTCACGCCGGCGTTGACACGCCAGGCGCCGGTCCTGCCATATACTCACGGGCACGCGTCGCGCTGCGTTGCTTTGACGCATGCGCGTATCAGCACGTCCGGCGTCCTTTCGTCACAAAAAGAGAAGATGCATTGTTGTCTGGGTAACGCATCGGCGCGAAATGCAGCATGTCGCATTTCGCGCCGGTCGCCGTCGGGCCGCGCCGAAGGACGCTGGTCGCACCTGACGTCAGTCTATAGAGTGCTCGCGTTTTGCTAACGTAGCGTCGCTGCGCCCAGCGTGCGCGTGCGTCAACGCTGCATTACATTATTGGGCCCTTCGGGATGCGCTCGCGGCCGTTTTTCTAGCTCCACATATGGAAAATTCGGTGTTACGTGACGTCAATCGATGACGAAATATATGACTGGTGCAACCACGATAATCCTGACACGCGTGTCATGTAAAAACATGGCAACATATACTACGCTCATAGCAGGCTCGCGGCCTTTTCGCTAGCTCCACATATACTAAATTTGGGAGCAACTGACGTGAATATATGACGAAGGCAAACAACACATCCAAACATGATAATCATGACACGGAAGTCATGTACGGCATCATTTGCCTCCACCTCGTAAGGTTGTGCTGATTTTAAAGTGACATATGAACATTTCTCATTCGTGTTTCGCATATAATCGATCCCCACTGTACGTGGGATCTCCCCCGTTTTGGGGGGATGTATTGGAGAGGACAATCAAAAAGAAATTCCCGCTAGATCCCTACGGTATCACATTTCTGCCGATTAAAAATGAGGATGTTTTGCCATTTGACTTAATATTAACAGGCCTCCACTGTTTGTGGCGGGCCCGTACGGAAGGATTTCACTGTGATTATGATGCACAAGCACAACCCGCAAGAATGTACTTTCGAGAGTGCATGGCAAAATTTGTGGAACTTACGAAAACACAGGAGTCTGTTCCTGAGTGGTTGTCGAGGGTGTAACCCCTGACAGCTCTCAAGGAATTTTTAAGCTATAGTGTCTATTCAGTAGCAATGTCACCAGTTGTTTTCGCGATCTTTTCGGCGTTGTTCATGTACATGGTGTCTGGAAACAGGCAACAAAGCACAAAAAAGAAATCGGCATGGCTTAGTGGTAGAATACTGGGCTGACACTCAGCGGACCAGGGTTCGAGCCCCATTGTGTCCTTAGTACTAGTTTTTTTATTCGTTATTTCGTGATAGTAGTTACGGACACCGGCGGTGGCGGCGGACAACTACGGCGCCGTGCGTATCTCGAGTTTTGATATCATCCCAGCTCTTGCTGTAAAATAGGCACCTAATTTATGCCTGCTTAATTGTGGTCTGCTATGTCTGCTTATATACTATATGTCGTTTTCCGACTTCCGAAGCCTGTTACGTAGAAGCCGTCGAGTTATTGAAGGACCGTTTCGGAGATCGGAAACGGGTCGAGCAACACCACGTATCAGTGTTTCGCAATCATACCTCACGTAAAGTCAGGAAGCATTGTTCACGGCCTCGGGAAACATTACGGGGCTGTACAACTGAACATCCGGTGTTTAACTATGCTAAGCGTTCCCACGCTCAGTTTTTTTTTTCGCTGATTGACATTTTACAAAAAGCGCTGCCGCACGATATCATTCTGGCCTATACACGCGGAAAGTGCAGTCAGGCACTATGAGAAAACGGGTCGGCTGCAAACGTCTTCTGCCAGTCATCGCTGCTCGCCTTTGCACGTATTCAGCTAGAAATTCGGGAGCAGTGTAGGCCTTTTAATGGCCGACTGGTGGATTATCATGCACAGAGAACTTGAGGCGGCAGCACGAGCACCGCTTCGGTACTACACAACGCATCGATCAGCTGAAGCTAGTTTTTTTTCTGCAAGTCAAAGAAACGTTGTACACGCGCCTATGAGGCCAATCTTTCCATTGATTCTAAGAAAGGAATGCTGGGGAAAGACAACAGCTGCTATGGATGCACGTCCCTGGGCCATAAGGCACGTTCGAGCCCCGTCCTAACTCACGTGCTCGAGTTGCCTCGGGAGGCATGCATCAAGTATGTGTGACCCTCACTACAGAACGAACCATACAATGACACACTCTCGACCAGTGGACTCCTCCGACACCTACATAGGAATGGTGTCTTCACAATCAGTTATGCTGGGTGAAAAATATTCACTGAGCGGAAGCACGACAAATCACAGTGAAGTATGTGTACACTTTCCGCGCCTTTCCTACCAAAAACGACAACTCAATATATGTCCGAGAGATTCTCGATGGAGGGAGCCAGCGATCATTCGTCACAGAAGATCTCGCCAGAAAATTACGCCTGCACGTGCTGGGAGAAACGCACGTTGCACTGAATACGTTTGGCTGCGCGTCACCAAGTACTGTGCATATTGAAGAAGGTCCCCTGCGTAGCCAACACGGTTCCAACACCCACACAGTGCGTGCAATTGTTGTCGCAAATATACTGTCACGACATTGCTTCCCCGAAAGCTGACAGTCATTTCCTTGAAAATCTGAGTCTTGAAGGCAAGGTCACTGTGCACGAAAAAAAAGATCTATGCGAGACGGAAAATATCCTCAGCTTGTTGATCGAGGCTGACCATCTCTGGCAAATAATGTCGGGACGCATTGTAAAGAGCGCAGAAGTTCCAGCTAGGACTGGTAGCGATCGATAGAGCGTTTGAAGAAACGCTACAAAGACCCAATCACCAAAAAGCCGCTCTTGGCTACAGCTCTAGCTAAATGATCCGCATTCTGAAAGTGCAACCAATTGGTGATGACGAATCAACCTCGCAAATAATCGCAGAGAATCAACCTCGTACGAATGCCACTTACGGCGCCCCGCTTACTGCAGCTATTGCTCCCGAGGCCCATCTCTGGTGGTGGCATTTTCGTGAACGCCAACCAACTCTCGCACACGATGGAAAAGCCGAGAGAGTTTACTGTCCAATTTGGCCAGCAACGGCCTGCGTTCGTACATGCAGCCGCAGAGCAACCTCGCAGATTTTGCCTTTTTTTGTCAACTAGAAGCAATGGGCATCAGAGGTAAGACGGAACCTGCCTCCCATGAGTCTGTTACAAGATTCCATGGAACTATATGTGACAAAAACGACATACGCACAGCGGCGTTGATTTGGAAAGAAGATAAGAAACCGCTTCTCGGGAACAACTGAGAAATCACGCTGTCACATCTACAAAGTTTACCACGGAGGCTGTCGACGAAGAAAGGACTGTTGCAGCTATGTGGCACAGTAATCCCGCAATATATTGTCACATTTCTTAAGGCAAACTTCGTATAATGGGTTCGTTGAGTCGACTAGCCAAGCAGCAGCTTAGATAGATCGTCCTTGTCTTCTTTCACTCCTGGATCTCACCCAAGATATCATGTGGCAATAGTCCCCCCTTTGAAAGCATCGACTCGATGCTCGTAAAGAAAAAAAATGAAGGCATACACACGCAGATATAGAGAATCAAAAGAGGGAGAGTGCCAGTACTCTCAGCGCAAATGAGGAAATGTTGCCAATGCTTGCGCCAAGCGCTAAAAGAAAAGGCATAAAAACACAGGAGAACACAAACAGCAGCAGCAACGCAATGTCACGGCATGTCACAACACGTGAACCACAAGGGCTACTGTGTGAAGTAGGGCTTCAGCCTAACGACATGCAAGGTTTCGGGCCGAAGCTGTCGACGAAAAGACGCTGCGCCGTCCGGAAATACCTCGTAGGTAAGATCTGTGACACGTCTAAGAACCTTGTACGGTCCAAAATAACGGTTTAGGAGTTTTTCGATAAGCCTGGTCGCCGGACAGGGATCCACACCCACACTTGGTACCAGGGTGGTAGGTTACGTTTCGATGGCGGAGGTTGTAACGTCGTGCGTCTGCATCTTGTTGGTGACTGGTGTTTATGCGAGCTAGCTGACGAGCTTCTTCGGCGTATTGAGTGTATTGCTCAGCGTCTGGAGCGAGTTCATTGCTTTGGTCACATGGAAGCATAGCATCGAGCATGGTTCGCACGTTGCGTCCGTAAACAAGTCGGAAAGGCAGAAATCTTGTTTCTTGCGTTGCCGTATTGTATGCAAACGTGATGTATGAAAGAATCTCGTCCCAGGTTTTGTGTTGTACGTCCACGTACATTGACAGCATGTCCACTATGGTCTTGTTAAGCCTCTCTGTCAGTCCATTCGATTGCGGGTGATAAGCCGTCGTTTTTCGATGACTTGTGCAGCTCAATTTAAAAATGTCCTCCATCATTCGTGCTGTAAATGACGTCCCTCTGTCTGTAATCACGCATGACGGGGCACCATGCCGTAGGACGATTTGGTGCACGAAGAACTGCACGACTTCAGAGGACGTGCCACGGAGTAACGCTTTTGCTTCAGCATAAAGAGTAAGATAATCTGTTGCAACTATAATCCATTTGTTCCCAGAGGACGACAAAGGGAAGGGTCCGAGAAGGTCCATTTCCACGAGGTCAAAGGGTGTCTGTAGTGGTGCGATCGGCTGGAGCAGGCCCGCGGGTCTCACATGCGGAGTATTGCGACGCTGGCACTGACGGCAGCCTTTCACATATCGATGTACACTAGTTGATAGTCGCGGCCAGTAATACTGTTGGTGTACTCTGGTGAGAGTTCGCGAATAGCCCAAATGTCCTGACGTGGGCGCGTCGTGGCACGCAAGGAGGATCTCGTCACGCATTTCGGTAGCAAATACGAGTAGAAAGGCTTTGTCGCTACCACGGGCGTTTTTCTTGTAAAGAATGCCTCTTCTTAGACAAAAAGAGGACAGTTCGCGAGCAATGTGTTGAGGGAACTGAGAGTTTCAGCCTTCCAGGGAATCAATAGCTGGGAGAAATTCGTCGTCTGCCCGCTCTTTTGACATAAATTCGGAATCGCTGACTGCGCCGAGAAAGGCATCTTCATCCTCGGAGCCCCTGACAGCGTGTCCCACAGGCGCTCAGGAAAGCGCGTCGGCATCTTCGCGTTTGCGCCCTGACCTGTACACTATCGTAATATCGAACTCCTGCAAACGGAAACTCCACCGAGCGAGACGGCCAGAAGGATCTCTGAGATTTGACAGCCAGCCGAGCGAGTGGTGGTCAGTCACCATTTTGAAGGGACGACCGTAGAGGTAAGGCCGAAATTTGGTCGTCGCCCACACGACTGCGAGGCATTATTTTTCCGATGTAGAATAGTTGGTCTCGGCTCGAGAAAGAGTACGACTGGCATAAGCTATTACATGTTCAACACCACCGTGTCGTTGTACAAGGACAGCACCATGTCCGACGTTGCTGGCATATGTATGAATTTCTGTAGCAGCGTCCTCATCAAAATGGGCAAGAACAGGGGTTGTTTGCATTCTCTGTCGTAGCTCTGCGAACGCTGCATCTTGTTCTGCGCTCTGAGTAAAAGGTACGTCATCTTGGGTGAGTCGCGTAAGAGGTTCAGCTATCTTCAAGAAGTTGGCGTTGAATCGGCGATAATACGCGCACAAGCCGAGGAAACGGCGTACTGCTCTTTTTATCTGATGGAACAGGGAAGGCGGCGACAGCAGCAGTTTTGTCTGGATCAGGTCGCACTCCATCCGCACTAATGACGTGTCCCAGAAATTTCAGCTCTTCATAGCAATTTTGGGGTTTCAGCGTGAGTTTAGCTGTGGGAATGGCTTCCAGAAACTTTCTCAAACGCTTCAGATGTTATTCGAAGCTCTCGGAGAAGATGGCCACATCATCGAGGTAGACAAGGCAGCTTTGCCACTTCAAGCCAGCCAGAACTGTGTCCATTATCCTCTGAAAAGTGGCTGGGGTAGAACAGAGGCCGAAGGGAAGAACTCGGAATTCGTTAAGTCCGACTGGAGTCACAAACGTGGTTTTTCTCGGTCTCGTTCATCCACTTCAATTTGCCAATAGCCACTTTTTAGATCGATGGACGAAAAATACTTCGCGCGTCGTAACCTTTCGAGAGAGTCGTCGACCCGTGGAAGCGGGTAAACGTCTTTTTTCGTGACGCTATTAAGCTTCCTGTCGTCAATACAAAATCGCAGCGTTCCGTCTTTTTTCTTCACTAGTACGACAGGCGAAGACCAAGGGCTGCTGTATGGTTGAATAATCCCGTCATCGAGCACATCTTTTACTTGTATCTGAATAGCCGCGCGTTCTTTGGAAGAAACGCGATAAGGCTGCTGCCGGATGGGGCGGACGTCATCATCGGCAATAAGTCTATGCTTGGCGAGGTGTGTTTGACGGACTTTGAAAGAAGAGGCGAAGCAAGACGGAAATTCCCTTAAAAGGTCATGAAGTGCAGCCTTTCTCTCGTCTGACAGCGTCGAATTATTGTCGATGTGGTCTGGAAATTCCTCATCCTCATGCGTTTCCTCGGACGCGAAGCACTCCGTGACGTCGGCAACAGGGTCTCCTAGGCTACGGTGGTTCCGCGGAAAAGATGCCGGTGCTCGTAGTTGAAGTTCGTAACTAGTATTTGTGACTGTCCGTTACGGACACGCACAACACTTCGGGCGGTACATACACCTTGGAGTAGCAGAAGTGATAGGTTGCTTTCAGCCACCACGTCACCGTCCCGGAGGTCTTCACAAGTGACTTCGATGGAAACAGTCGCTCGAGACGACAGCGTCACACTGTCGTCAGCAACACGCAGCGCAGGTCTACGGCAGTTATCAGCGTCTCTATCTGTTGCGCCTTGAGTCGAGAAGGTCACGATGCGCTCACGGAGATTTATGATGGCACCGTATTCCCGAAGGTGCCGAAGTTGCCGAAGCTGCCAATAATCAGCTGACGTGAAAAGTCGCGAAGAACGAGGCAGCTGAGCACGAGCGTTGACGCACGAATTTTCACTCTTGCCATACAGCGACGCAGCGGTGTTACAACGTGCCCTCCAGCAGTTCGAATTCGCGTTCCATTCCACGGCGTAATCACTTTCCTGAGATGTCTTGCTAGCCTCCCACTGATAATCGAAAAGTCTGCACCAGTGTCTATCAATGCATTGACCTGAAAACCATCAATCAGCACAGGTATGTCAAGTGACACGCGGTCACTGGGTTCAGATGTGGATTTCGGCGTTTTTTCGGTACTGCGATTATTCTCGGATGAAATGTCTTCCGCGTTGCGTGCAAGCGTCGATGGGAGGTCTTCCGCACTTTGAGTCCCAGCGACCTTGCCCCGGTAGGCCGCTGCCTTCAGTTTTCCCGACGAGGGCTAGGAGAGCGTTCCCGTGCCGTCACCTCGAAACGTGACCCAGTGGCTGTGGGTCTCCTCGGAGATGGTGATCGCGATTGCCGTCGTGTAAAGGGTGCACGCTGTTGCGCGAGATACTCTTCGATAGCCCTCGGCCTTTGACCAATTAGGGGACGAGGTGAATTGACGGAAAATCCACGCAGGCCAAGTTGCCAGTATGGGCATTCGCGGTAAATGTGACCAGCCTCACCGCGATGATAGCAGAGGGGTCGTCTGTCCGGCGTACGCCAGAGATCAGACTTGCGCGTCGGTGCACGGCGACCATCGATGTCCAAACCAGCGTGCGCTGACTGAACCGCGACTGATGGCATCATTGTCTGGATCGGGACGTATGGCATTGTCTGGATCGGGACGTGCGCCAATGTCTGGATCGGGACGTGCGGGACTGTGTGGGTCGGGACTCCTTGACCAGAAAGAGGCGTGGCAGGTCGCAAGGCGTCCGCGTGCGGACGACGGCGACTGTCAGCAGACACAGGAGCCGTTTCCGGATCAACCCGTACGTACGACGGCGACTGTCAGCAGACACAGGAGCCGTTTCCGGATCAACCGACATCGGCGGAAAACGATGGGCGTGCAGCACCTGCTGGACCTCGTCACGGATGACACTGGTGATGAAACCAACATCGATTTGCCTTGTCCGGTACATCTTTTTCATTTCTTCCCGGACGAAAGATCGGATGATCTCGCGAATCCATTCGGGGCTCTTGCTCCCAGGGGTGGTGAAAATTTCGGGAGTTGAGGCAGCATTCACTTGACGGTCAAACTGGGCAGACCGTTGGTGCAGTACTTGCTCCACTGTTGCCGCTTCATTAAGGAACTCAGCAACACTCTTGGGGGGGACTACGCACCAAACCAGCAAAAAATTGTTCCATCACACCACGCATGAGGTGGCGCAACTTTTTTTCTTCTGCCATAGCAGAATCCGCTCGCTTGAAAAGCCGTGTCATGTCCTCGACGTACATCGAGACGGTCTCGTTTGGCATCTGGATGCGTGATTGTAGTGCACGCTCCGCCCGTTCGCGGCGGTCGGGACTCCTGTAGGTCTCCAGAAGGCGACGCTAGAACTCGCGCCAAGATGTCAGAACATCATCCCTGTTCAAAAACCACGTCTTGGCACCGTCCTTTAGGCAAGTGTACACGTTCCGGAGCTTCGCGGCATCATCCCAGTAATTTATCGCTGCGACACGTTCAAACTCACTCAGCCAGTCGTCAACATCTTCATGCTGCTCTCCGTGAAAGGGGCTAGGCATGAGTGGGTTCAGGACGGTGCAGTAGATCGGCGTGGAAGGTGTCGGAGCTTGAGCGAGATCTTGTGTCGAAGTCATAGTTGCTGCGTCAGTGGTTGGTGTCTCAGGTGGTAGGCCTCGTTGGCGGCGGCTTACTCTGTGAACAGGAATGTCCACGGGTGCAGGGCTTGTATTCCAGCTGCTGGGTGGCGTCTTGGGCATCGGGTGGATCGTAAGACGTTGTACCCAGCACCTCCACCAGTCTTGTCACCTTTCTTAAAACAAACTTCGTATAATGGGTTCATTGAGTCGACTAGCCAAGCAGCAGCTCAGATAGGTCGTCCTTGTCTTCTTTCACTCCTGAATCTCACCCAAGATATCATGTGGCAATATGGAGTTAAATCACGCGGAAGGGGTGCCTACGTTAGAGTACTCCTCTATATCTAGATCGGGCCATATATGCCACATCGGGAAGTCATAAGACAGGAAACGTTAACTACCAAACTGAGCGTAGTGTTCGACGCATCGTCACACACCGAAGGTGTACCATCCTTTAACGACTTCTTGGAAAAAGGAGTGAACCTCAATCCAGAATTGCTACAAGTCCGTGTTCACTCTAATTGGTTCCCTGTTGCCATCAATTCCGACATCAAAAAGGCAATCTTACAAATCGACATACAGGAGACTGACCGAGATGCATTCCGGTTTTTCTGGTTTGACTCCATTTCCATAAGCCAACACCGTAAGCTCGTCGAATATCGCATGACACGGGTGCCGTTTAGGTCAACATTAAGCCCCTTCTTGCTCATGGCAACTATTCACTACCACTTAGATAACGCGTGCGAAAACGAAGAGCTCGCTTCCACATTAAAAAAGGCATTTTATGTCGACAATTTATATTGGTGAGTGCGGACACATTCCATGAAGGTCTACGCATGTATGAGCAGTCGAAGGCAATGCTATGGGCAATGTGCCTTTTGCATGCCTGGATGGATGGATTGATATGGCTGTACCCTTTAGATCGGGCGGCGCCTAACGCCACGTAGCCGTAATACTTAGCGAACCAACAACTAGATTTATCTTTTTTTCCCTTTAAACAGTGAAGTTGAGGACTGGCACTTTGCAGTGAAGGTTTTCTTTTCACTCGTTCCTTGACTTTAGCCACCAATCAAATAACCCCTTTCTAGTTAATTCTTCCCGCTTAAAGTATATGTTGCTCTCCCTGTCCCTAAACCCCAGTGCTTTGAAGAACTCTAAGCCGTCATCCTGAACTACAGAGTGAAGCCCTCTACAGTATGTTATCAAGTGTTCGGCAGTTTCCTCCTCCTCTCCACATGCACTGCATACCGTGTCTACTCCTTCGTATTTTACCCGATATTTCTTGGTTGGCAATACTCCCGTCCTAGCCTCAAACAGTAGCTAGAACTACCCCGAGTATTATCATTGATCCTTGCCTTGGCAATTTCCCGCTTAAAAGTTTTTTCTGTAAAAGCCGCCACCAGGGGGCCACGCACGCGTCTCTACAGTAGAGTTCCTATATATGCTACCTTTAGCCTTTAGGTAGCATATACAGTAACTCTACTCTACAGCGCGAGCGCAGCCCACGGCGGCGGCTCTTGGAAACGATCTGTCGGGCGCGGTTACAGACGCCGCCTGTTTTTCCGCGGCGGCATCGGTGGTGAGAGTGGTGCTGGCGGCACGACCAATAAATTTATCCTTAAATCCGGTTTTGTTAGCGCTACGTCCACAACTAGTGAAGCTTATAAATGCATTTGGGAGGCGTGCCCAGCAGCAGTATTATTATTTTTTCCCCGCATCTTATAGGTCAAACGCGATAATCAGCAGTGCCTTGAGGCGCCAAAATGAAAACGGCAGTTCGTAGCAGCTTTCAATTCTGCAAGACAAGGTGAAAATCAGTTCATTAAAGATGTGTGTGTATGCGCTAACTCAATTATTCTGTTACCGTTTCCTGCAGGGCGCGCAACAAGTGTGCGCTTTGTGTCTGTCTCGTCGCTTAGCACTGCAGTAGCGATGACTCTCACTTGAGCTACGGTTTTTATTTGTATGATATTGTTACGAGGCAGTGGGCATGGCTCCGCCGTCGTAGACGCATCGATGAAGAAGAAGCGGGTCCTAGCAGCCATGGGTTGTCACACCGACTTGTAAATATTGCAAATACACACGTTTCTCCCGTGTATTTTGATTCCCGTAACAAATTGGTGGACGTGCTGGATAACGAAGCGCCTTACAACGGAGCTCCGCAGTGGTCGTCAAATCGGAGTTGCCGTGATGGAACACGGGTCTGATCCCACAGCCACCTCTCCATCGGTCTCGGCGACGCCTGCACCATCCACGGCAACGCCTCCACCGGCCCCACCCCCACCCACGTATACGTGCTGAAGCATCCGAAACATTCAGGAACGTTCTGCGGTACAGACGAAGTTGATGTTGACGACTGGATAGCTGACTACGAACGCACCAGTGCGCTCAACTGGTTTGACCCGACTCTCGTGCTGGCCAACGTGCTGTTTTACCTGAAAGGCACGGCCAAAGTCTGGTACGAGAACCATATGAGGAAGAGATCGGCAGTTGGGACACAATCAAGAAGCTTCGAGACTTATTTGGCAAGCCCATCGGTCGAAAGATGGCTGCAAAGAAAGAGTAGTTTATACGTGCTCAGACGTCCACAGAGCCGTATATCTCGTATATACAGGACGTGCTGGCTCCATGTCGTAAAGTCGACAACGACATGTTGGAGTCTGATAAGGTTGGCCACGTCCTCAAGTGGATAGCGGACGATGCGTTCAACCTGCTAATGTGCCAGAACTGCGCGACCGTCAAGGAAAATATTCAGGAATGCCGGCGTTTTGAACAGGCCAAAAGCAGGCGTATTTCAAGATCATTCACTCGACTGCCGAACACCGCTACGACGACCTCCTGCGAAGATGGACTGACCTCTCATCGGAAGTCTTCACCGGCGTCTGAAATTACGCCAATCGTCCGACGGGAAATCGAAGCAATTACACCTGCCCTTCCCATTAACGGCGACGTCGATTCTCAAGTACCTCAGGTTTGCTTGGTACAGTCGATTGTGCGAGAATAATTCAGCAATTTGGGCTTCGATGTCTGCGCCCTTGCTCAGTCTTGACCATTCGGCTTCCGTTCAAGGTCGCCGCCTCGCCCTAGGTCACCGCCCCAGGAACGGTTTTTTCCACGCTCTCGCAATCCGGCCGAATGGCGAACGGTGGATGATCAGCCGATCTGCTTTAACTGCCGCCGCATAGGGCACGTCGCACGGTATTGCCGCAACCATTGGTCTTCGTCCCGAACACAGTATAACAATGCTCGCCGCGCCGACAACTACCGCCTTTTCCAGCCTCCTGCGCCGATCCCCGACAGCTACCGCCGCCTTCCACCCTTCAAAGCCCCTGGTACGCAGCACAGCCGCTCACTGTCGCCTCGACGTCATCAGTCTCGTTCGCCGCCTGGACGTCGCCCGTCATCCCCTTCTCCTCTACGACGACGCCCGACCTGCCCACTCAATTCTCATCAGGGAAACTAAATGGTGCAGCTCTTAGAGGTGAATCTGCATCCTCGATACCGACCTCAAATCCTCTCCTTGTACGTCCGACACGACGAAATTTGATCGACGTAGACGTTGACGGCCGACTGTTTCTGCACTTATTGACACCGGGGCGCATATGTCTGTGATGAGTGCCCGACTTTGTCGCTGCCTGAAGAAAGTTCTCACACTGGCTGCTTCTGGCATTATTCGTGTCGCCGACGGAAAAAGTCTTGTCATCACAGGAATGTGCACAGCACGTATCACAATCGCCGATCACCCCACATCTGTTCTCTTTGCAGTTATTGAGCAGTGCCCCAATGACCTGATTCTTGGGTTGGATTTCTTGTTCAATCATGCCGCTCTCATCGAGTGTGCTACCGGCGTTCTTCAACTTGAACTGCCTCGACTTGGGTCTGTGCCGTCCTCACCGTCACAAAGGCTTGTGCGCTGTTGATTATGTTTGGCTGTCACCGCAAGCCACCACGTTTGTGGCCTTAACGATGTCACCAGATCTTCCTGACGATGACTACATAGTGCCTCCATTAGTGTATGTGCTCTTGGCACGAAGTGTTGCTGTGCCGCATACCATCGTGACTATCGTGGACAACTACGTTCAGCTTTCGCTTCTCAACTTTAGTAGTTCGACCCAAGTTCTCTCGCAAGGCTCTTCGTTAGGTCATGTTTCCCCACTTGATGCATGTAACATCGTGGCATTAGACCCTGAAGACTGCTCGTCCCCTATTGCAGCAAGCCGAGCAAACGCACCTACCGATAAAATCAGGATGATGGTTGACCCTGATCTTCTACCCTGTCAGGCTGCACAACTCCACCACGTTGTGACCACCTACCGATATATTTTCGACATCGATGACCACTCTTTAAGTCAATCGTCCGTCGTGCGTCATCAAATACATACCGGCGATGCTAGTCCTATTAGACGGTGACCATATCGTGTTTCCCAGCCCGAACGACAGGTCATTCAACGAGAAGTCGGGAAGATGCTCTCCAAAGGAGTCATAGAGGCCTCTTCAAGTCCATGGGCGTCACCTGTTGTTTTAGTCAAAAAGAAGGATAGCAGTTGGAGATTTCGCGTTGACTACCATGCCTTGAACAAGATAACCCGCAAAGAGGTATATCCGCTGCCACAAATGGAGGACGCCCTTGACTGCCTTCATGGCAAGCGATACTTCTCATGTATAGATCTGCGTTCGGGCTATTGGAAAATTTCTTTCAATGACTTAGCGAAAAAACTGCCTTTGTCACATCGCACGGCCTTTATCAGTTCAAGGTTATGCCTTTTGGGCTGTGCAACGCCCCGGCGACGTTCGAACGCATCATGGACTCTTTCCTCCGTGGTAATAAATGGTCCATCGGCCTTTGCTACCTCGACGATATGATTGTTTTTTCTCCAACATTTGAAAGCCACCTAAGTCGTTTGTCGACCATTCTAGCCGTTTTTCGTCGAGCGGGACTCCAGCTGAACTCGAAAAAGTGCATTTCGGCCGACGAGAAATCACGGTCCTTGGTCATCGTGTAAGTGCTGCTGGCGTCCAACCGAACCCTGACAAGATTAGCGCTGTCAAGAGCTTGCCTCTGCCTTCTACTACCAAAGATGTTCAATGTTTTGTGGGCTTATGCTCGTACTTCCGACGTTTTATACGCAATTTCGCTACAATTGCACAACCACTCACTGATCTTCTGAAAAAGAATGCGCCCTTCTCGTGGGGCCAAGACCAAGCAGCTGCGTTTTCCAGGCTGATCCAGCTGCTCACTTCACCACCAATATTGGCTCACTTCGACCCGTCCGCGACGACTTAAGTTCGCACAGACGCCAGTGCTCACGGCATCGGCGCCGTCCTCGCTCAACACCAGGGGGTCCAGACGCGTGTTATTGCGTATGCCAGCCACCTTTTCTCCACATCTGAGCGAAACTATTCGATAACGGAGCGCGAGTGTCTTGCGTTGGTCTGGGCTTTAGCGAAATTTCGCCTCTACTTGTATGGCCGAAAGTTTTCAGCTATTACGGACCACCACACTCTGTGTTGGTTGTCGTCATTCAAGGACCCAACTGGTCGCCTAGGTCGCTGCGCTCTACGTTTCCAGGAGTATAACTTAGACATAATGTATAAGTCTGGCAGGTTACACCAAGATGCCAATTGTCTCTCGCGTTATCCGGTGGACCCTGCTTGCCTCGCTGTCCATGAGAGCGATTCTTGTGTGCTCACCATATCTGATTTGCGCGACATCGGCACAGAGCAGCGCCAGGACGCAACCCTCAAGACAGTCATTGAGCATCTTCAGGACGTTCCGACCCTTCGCTCCGTCAATATGTCCTCCGCAACGAAATTCTGTACCACCGCAACATGAAGCCTGATGGCCCGGAGTTTTTGTTAGTTAGTCCCCGACACTTGCGTGCCACCATTCTTCAACATCTGCATGACGCTCTGACGGCAAGACACCTTGGTTTTCACGCACCTATCACCGCGTGCGGCAACGGTTCTTTTGGCCTGGCCTGTATAAATTTGTGCACCGCTATGTCACTGCTTGCGAGCGCTGCCAGCGTCGCAAACGTCCTGCTCTCCATACGGCTGGCCTGCTCCAACCTATCGACATTCACCCAGAACCACTCTTCCGCGTCGGCCTTGACTTGCTCGGACCTTTCCCAACGTCCGTGTCAGGCAACAAATGGATCGCTGTCGCAACTGACTATGCGACCAGATACGCTATAACTCGTGCCTTGCCAAGTAGCTGCGCCACAGACGTCACAGACTTTCTACTGAATGACGTCATTCTGCGGCATGGGGCTTCGCGCCAGCTTCTGACGGATCGTGGCCGCTGCTTCCTCGCAAAAGTTATCGACGGATGGGCGTACGGACGGAAAAAACTTTATTAAAAAAAGAAACCCTGCAGGGTTACCGGCCTGGGCTCAGGCCACCCCGACGTTTTGTGCAGTGAGGCGTAGCCTTTCCAGCGCTGTCCGGTCCCGCTGGATCGCCCACAGTTGGTCATGCAGATCTGAGCTAGTCAGCGCACTTAGCCAACGCTCCTCGAGAAGGTCCGGTTTAATATTGTCCTCTCGGAAGACCTGTGTGCATTATAGAATATGTGCCATATCTGCGTGTTCGTGCTTACAGAGGGTACAGCTTAGTGGGTATTGTCCGTAATTTACTCTGTTCAGGTGTACTGGATTTGAAAAGGTTCTGGTTTGCAATCTTCACCAATGTGTTTCTTGAGATCTGTCTAGCTGTTTGTGTGGTGGCGGATATTCTTCTTGTTGTCGCTTATAATGTGCCAATATGTCATGATACGTGAGCAGTCTGTCTCTGTCGTCTTGTATCGCATGTTCATTATTGTCTTCACCTCCATCGTCCCCATCGACTCCCCCGGAGTCATCTCCCCTTCTGTTGTCGGTGCGGGGGGACGGGCCGTCGCTGTCCGAACCGTGGTGGGTTAGTTCTCGCACGGTTCGGTGGGCCTTCTCGTTGAGGTTTTGAGGGATGGTCGTGTTTTCGATGTTTAATTTTCCCATGTGCACCGGGATCCACTTGAGGTATTTGGCTACAATTTTGCCGTTCCAGAAAGCTTCTGCTCTGTGGTTCCGGATTTCGGCTGCTTCGGTGGAGACCCATCCCTTTGTGAAATTCCTAATGGCCATCTTGGAGTCACTGATTATTAATCTGCCGTGTTTTCAATCATTGACTACGGCCAGTACAATGGCCATTTCTTCCGCTGCCTCCGACGATCTGGTCCTTACGGAGCCCGCGGTCAAGGTCTTCCCTTTTGTGTCTATCACCGCCATTGCGAAGAAGGAGCCATGCACAACTCTATTATACTGATATTATTATTTCGGGAATGCTGGGCGGCGTCTACACAAAGCACACCCTTCCGCGTGCCGTGGTTTATAAGGATCATTTTCGTGCGGCATTTTCATCTCTCAACGTTGTGTGCAGGGTGCATATTTTTTTGTATGTTTTCCGTAATTTTCGCGGACCGGACGTCCGGGTGAATCTGCGTCTTGGGAGCTTTCATTCCTTGGTAATTAATGGAGATCTTTTCCATAATTTCTCTACCCGCCACGGTTCTAGACAATCGTTCGAGTTGCGCTATCCGTTGTGCTTCAGCGATCTCGTCCAGCGTGTTATGTACTCCGAGTTGCAGCAGCCTTTTGTTCTTTGTGTATTGCGGTAGACCCAACGCAGCTCTGTACGCTTTTCTAATCAGCGCGCCGACTTTGTCTTTCTAGGCTTTGTTCTAGTGGACGAACGCCGCTATCAACAAAATCCTCCGTAGCTGCTCTACCGAACATCACCTTACTACTGCCTACTATTCCCAGACCAACGGTCTCACAGAGCGCCTCAACCGAACTCTTACAGACATGTTGTCCATGTACGTCTCTGTTGATGACCGTGACTGGACGCAATGATCCCCTGCGTTACGTTTGCGTGCACTTCATCAAGGCATGACACCGCCGGCTATTCTCCGTTCTTTCTTCTGTACGGCCGCTACCCTGCGTTGCCATTCGACACACTCCTTTCTTCTGATGCTACCAAACCAACGGTGTATACTCAGGAATTTGCCTCTCGAGCCCGCGTCGCTCGACAAATCGCGCGCACTGGGCTCACCTGCTTTTCAGGCTTCACAAAAAGCCCGCTACGATGACTGGCACCGCGACGTCGACTACCCTGTTGACTCTCTCGTCCTGCTTAGGACGCCGCATCAGCGTGAAGGCTTGTGCGAGCAGCTCCTTTAACGATACACCAGGCCTTACAAAGTTCTCCGCAAGGTCACCGACCTCGACTACCTCATTACTCCCGTTAAACTACGCTCATCTTCTCCCACACGACCTACTGATGTTGTTCATGTGTCGCGACTAAAACGCTACTACACTGTTAGTCCTGATTGATTTAGCGGCGCCGTGACGGCGCTTCGTCCGCCGGGGGTGACGCTACGAGGCAGTGGGCATGGCTCCGCCCCGTCGTAGACGCATTGATGAAGAAGAAGCGGATTCGGCGCGCGAGATCCTAGCAGCCCTGGAGTGTCTCACCTACCTGTAAATATTGCAAATACACTCCCTTTTCTCTTCCGTGTATTTGTGATCCCTGTAACAATATGTTTTCTGCATTTGTTTTAGAATTACAACAACAAAGTATGCTTAAGTGCACTTTTGTTTACATCGGTCTCAACGTAACTACGCTGTTCATTTTGGCGTCTTCTAAATATCAGGAAAGAGTCGCTGTAAAATGTCCACTCGAACATAATGAATGAGGAACGGAATGGTTTTGTGACCTGTCATTCACAGTCTTTCATTAGTTCATTTCTGTTCCCAGAGCACATTCTTTGTTCGGTGAAAAAGCAAAAAAAAAATCTGCGTGTGTTGACGTGAATGCCACGTGTCAATTCACAAATCATTTCAAATTTCACCGCGTGTGCATTTTTCTTGTCACTGCAGTGCTATGTCCACAGATATCTCGAGGTCGCCGTCTAACCTACCCAGGCGCTTCCATTTCGGTTAAACAACACTGTAACATATGTACAGCTTCAGCATGCAGCGTTTGGTGGGTGCCAGATGTCCTGCTGTGCTATAATGATGCAACCCGCGTGCAATACAATCATATCCCCTCAATTTGAATGTGCAGGCCAGTAAACACTGAGGCCCCTAGACGCAAGTTACGCCCGCCATACACATCGAAGCACGGTATTCAGCAATACCATTCCTCCGCACCCCCATAGCGAAACGATGGTGCAACAGCAAGCCAAGCAGAGACACAGCAGTTCATATCCTTAGTACGAATACAACAATAAAGAAATATTATTATATTCACCCGATCAGCCAGTAGTAGGCCGCTACATCGCCTGTGGTCTTCGCCCCGACTGTAAGCACTATGCACAATGCAGTAGCGACCCTACATCAACGGGAGGTAGATACTACTAGGATGTCCGCACTTGGATGAGGCATTCAAATCACTGAACATGCGGTTGCACCGCTCATAGCAGAATTTCGGCCCTTTTGTGGTTTGCCGGGAAAGCCGGTTGTGAACAAGTTTCCGCTATGACGGCAGTCAACTGCTTCTTGGGCGCCATTTTCATTGATGCTGGTCTATTCTTCCCTCGTTGCTTACAGAAAAGAAGCCACTGGGCGTGTACATACTTCCAGATGGTTCTGTGCCATAACACAACGCTCAGACAGGGCAATCAGCTGATGCGCCGCCACCACAATCTGTACTATAAGCGGCGACGATGGTGGCAGAAGCTCGCCGCAATGCCCCACGATTTGTTTGTGAAAGTGTCCACGAGAGGCAGCACACAAACATGAAAAAGGCGGATTACGAGATATGCAGCCATGAACCTCGGTAAGTGGAAGACCAATGCCCATCTGCTGCGGAACGTTTTCGACAACCAAAAAGAGTAGGTAGAAGTAGCATCGAGAGAAGCAGCTGCGGTCTTGGGAATGCAGTGGGACATAGAAAATGACTAATTCAGCTGTTTTTTTTTTCAAATCTGTGGCTCAGTATTTAGTCGCTGGACAGCTTGACACGAAACGTACCCTACTGAAGGTTTCTTCTCGAATCTATGACCCGCTCTGCATTATATCGTCCTTCACCGTGACTGCGCTGCTTGTGTTTCAACGCCTTCAAGTTTTAGGCTATTCCTAATATGATGAATTACCCAAGGAGATCAAGACGCCTTGAGCAGCCTAGTGTGCAGACATGATCTAGCTTGGCCACATGAAGATTCCACGCTGTGTGAGAGACCAGCTGCATGAAGCAGTTGAAGAGGCTGAACTGCATATATTCGTTGATGCCAGTTTGAAGGCTATGGAGCATGTGCCTACTTGAGAGCACTCGATGAAGGCGGGAACTCATCTACCTCATTGATAGTAGCGAATTCAAGAGTTGATGGATATGCGGGGTTTAACGTCCCAAAACCACCATATGATTATTAGAGACGCCGCAGTGGAGGGCTCCGGAAATTTCGACCACCTGGGGTTCTTTAACGTGCACCCAAATCTGAGCACACGGGCTTACAACATTTCGCCTCCGTCGAAAATGCAGCCGCCGCAGCCGGGATTCGAACCCGCGCCCTGCTGGTCAGCAGCCGAGTACCTTAGCCACTAGACCACCGCGGCGGGGCGCGAATTCAAGAGTGGCACCTATCAAGACATTAATGCTAGCAATGCTGGAGCTTATGGCTGCGGTAGTGGGAGCCAGATTGCAAAAACACATTTGCTCCTCGTGGGATTTCAAGCATTTACATTCCATCATGTGGACTGACTCTATGATCACACTGAGCTAGATCCGCGGAGATCCCAATAAGCGGAATCAGTTTGTAAAGCACAGAGTGTCTGAAATGGCACAAGTTACTGAACCAGTGCTATGGCGCTACTGCCAGGGCGAAAGCAACCCATCAGATGTACTGACTAGGGGTATAGTGCCTAAAATATACTGGCTGGTGTGCGGAGCGCGGGTGAGGAGATGGCCCCCGCCGCTGATGACTTCCGGCGGTGCCCGCTTGGTGCGCTGATGTGCGGGTGGGTGCGTCTGCGTTCAATGCGCGCGCTCCCCAAGTGCGGCGAAGCTCTCAGTAAGCCGAGCTGCGCGAGGCCAACTGTAATTTTTTTTTCGCATTTTCAGAGCGTTCATTACAAAACGCTTTGTTATATAAGACCTACTTGAGCGTATTTTGCAATACCAAACGAAGATCCATTTGGGACGTACACCTCGCTGTCTACTACCAGCAAAAAAAATCTCCTTGATAGTATACCGCCAAAGTGATTTTGAAAGTTTACTTTGCTAGAGAAAGAAATATCACAGAAGGTTCGAAATCACTTACCACATAGCCTGCACTCCATCAGAATGAGTGCGCACAAAGAATGACAGCAATACCAAGCAAAAACCAGACATTACTGCGGCATGTGAGATTCTGAAGTGCGTTGTTGCGCTGGGAAGCAGACGTTGAAATAGAATATATATATATATATATATATGACGCTAGATGCGGGAGACGTGGCCTGGCTCATACCCCATGTTTATTCTATTCTTCACTTCTTCCTTGTCTACCTCTACCAACCATCACTTCATGCGTTACAGGATTACCCCTCCCCCCGAAAGAATGCTCGCGTTACATATTACAATACATGATGAACAAGCAAACGTGGAACACAAAAAAAATGTCTAAGTGGGCTGTAGTTCCACATCACAATGAAGTTCAGTAAGATCGCACAGACTTCACAGGAGAGGCAGCGATCCAGGGTTATCAAGTACGGCTCTGGTGGGCGAGGCTGGCTGTTACGCTCTGGACGACATAAGCATGCTTTGGGCATGGAAACCGACGGAACGCAGCCAGCGTTTTTTCGAGGAATGAACGATGCTGGAATGCCTTGCAAAATCGACAGTTTTGTTGGCGTCGCATTTTTCGTCGTGAGTGACACAAATGCGGTGCATGCAGTTTGCATGCCCGTTGATCGTGGCTGATTGGGCAATGCTTGTGTTCCTGCAGATCACAAGCGGTTGCTTTGTGGCTTTTGGGGAGTTTTTTATGGTGATGACGCAGATGTTCGGACCGAAGGCGCAATCTTGAACGCTGGTGCGGAAAAGTTCCTTGGCTTTTCTTTCTGCAAAGATAGCTCAGATGGGGAATCAGTCTTTTCTTTAGTGTATGTAGATCATGACACTCTTCAGGCCGCAAGTATCCTTGCGATGTAGTTTTAGTTGTTCGTTGCCGATGTTGATGTGGGCGCTTTAGCTGTTGTGGTTCCTCTTGTTGCTTTTGATGACATTGCTGATGTTGCACTGTCTGACGAGGTGGACTTCCTTTGGAATCATGAGCCCGCTTTTCTTTGTAGGTTGACGTGACCAGTAAATAGTTGATACTTGTTAGGGTGTCACGATTTGTGTCAGGCAGTGAAGATAGTGCGCCAGAATTGGCAGACAAATCTGCTGAGGCTCTTGCAACGCCATTCTTGATGGATGTTTCTGGCACAGGGCAGTGCTTGATAGTTGATCCTTCCGAGCCTCCTGCGTGGGTTGGGCGTGGGTTGAGTTGTGAATGGCCCTCTTTCTGTGCAACTAACGATGCGAGCTGTTCTGGCGCATGAATCTGGGTGGTAAGTCCAGGGCTTGGCGTAGCATCGTCCGAGCTCCGCAGCTCTATCTCGGCCATTGTGAGCGTGCTAGATGTGAGATGGACATTGTGAGCGATGAAAGAGCCAAGCGATGGAAAACCAGGAGGCGGGCCAAGTCTGCGAGATGGGGAGTAAGCTGCTCCAATGCGTGAAGACTGATTTTCACTCTTTGAGTCATCTTGGCGTTGTTTGGTATTTTCCCCGTGTGTCAGCTTGTCTACCATGAACAAGGTGTCCTTATGACACGAATAGTGAACGTTAGGAGCCTTTGAAGAGCTGCGTCGTAGAAAACCAGGTGGTGGACCATGTAAGCGAGACGAAGCATGAAAGGCATCAGTAGAGTGAGCGACGTCTCGTGTCGTATGTTGGTGCCACGACTTTGGAAATGCCGACTTTCGTGAAGAGAAACCTGGTGGAACGCCACGTTTCTTGAGAAATAAGCGTGGACTGTGACGGTCGAGTGTGGTTGTATGCAGATGGTCGGTAATGAGGAAGTCCTTGTCGTAGTCATTAAAACGGGCAATCATCTCTTCCCTGATCTTTTGCCATGATTCGTCATTTTCGAATATGTGTGTCAGGTAAAACTTGAATGCCTCACCGGTAACGTAGTCGCTGAAGTTCGTAACCATTTCCCGTTCCGACCAAGATGCAGCGGTAGCGTGGAATTCGAACAGGTCGAACCAGTCCTGTACAGGTCCATCGTCCGCTGCTCCGGTGTACTTCGGGATGGGAAGGTCGGTCGGTGATTCTGTCATGGTGCTGGTCGCTGTGTGAGGCTAGGAGATGATTCCGTAATCGATGTATGGTCAGGGCGTCTTGTGTAGAACTGCGTCGATGATGAGACACTGATGAAGTGGCTGGGAGGTCTTCATCCCGCCGACTCGTGTGACGCTAGATGCGGGAGACGTGGCCTGGCTCATACCCCATGTTTATTCTATTCTGCACTTCTTACCTCTACCAACCATCACTCTCTACCATAATAACGATCTTATATCTATCATATATATAGATTAATATATATAATAGTATATCTTAATATATATATATATATATACTGTTTTCAATGCATCATTCAAATGCTGGTATGCCAAAACAAGCCAACAAATTAATCCGTTTCTCATTTTGCATCCTGACTAAACAAACTTCTGTCAAAGCTGTATTTACACCATTTTATAACGCTCTGTACCCATGAGTGTGGTCATTGGTAAGTGTTTGAATTTGATCTAAGGATATAATAAAAATGATAAAAACAATAATTCAGTGAAGTTTGAAATACTGCAGGCATCAAACATTTATTCACAGAACATTCAACGCAATAGAACAAACCAGGCACTACAGAATGGGCTCAAACGAGAATTCTACGCACTTCACGCTAGTGGCAGCGGCGTAACTTGAGCAGTTTTTGTCGTTGCCTTTGCCCTTCTCTTTCCTTGTTGAGGCCCTTAACAAAAAATCTGAACCGTAATAAGACATAAAACTTCACCACTTCACAGAGATTTTCTTTTCCATGGCTAGAGCAGCCAAGCTGCGGCAATGAGACTGACCGCAGGCACCTTGCAAAATCGTGCAAACTCTCTTCATGAAGAATGTTTTTGCTAAAGAAGACAGTGAATTCGTCCTCAATCAGCTTAACTGCTGTGGACAGGGCAGAACTAGGATAAACAAGCCCGCCATTGTCAAAATGAGCCGTGAAGTGAGAGCTCTCATCCATGCTTGCATCGCTTGGGGTTACACAAAGGCAAGACGCACATTGTGGACATGCGTTTTTTGCGATTGTTTTTCTTGCCACATAGCCAGAAGCATAATAAATCAAGGCAGCGTTGCTTTTCCTTTCTACATAGCCGGCATGATCATGTTTGAACAGAACACTGTCAATGGCCTCCTCAACTTCATCAACCTTTCCATGGTCAAATAAGTCATCAATAATGTTCAAAAGTGGTGCTGCCTTGGCATTAAGCTCTGATGTAGGTGCTTCGCTCAACAGTGCTTTTATAACATCTGGTGAGCAGTTTGTTCTTCTCGGTGATTTTGCCAGGTTCTAAAATGACATTAGGTTAACAGTCACGAGAAACTGTGACACGGTAGGATGGTCATTACAACCTGATGCCTGTCTTATGATGCCAAAAAGGTTTTCCAGTTTGTCTTGACTTAGACGTGAAGAGGTAGTCACCTGAATGGTTACAAAAAGCACATTACACATCATGCAGCATGTAGGCGGTTAAAATGCAACAAATAAAATGCAATCATGCTTTTAAATGTGAATTGTAGAAATAATATAAAACTACAAGAATGAAATGATGGAAATAGTGTCGAAACTCACCGGCTGCCTTCACATTTAGATGTTCCGAGAGCTTAATCTCGTCCAAAAGCAGGCCCCCATGACGACTGAAGGTGTCCATGCTTTTCGTCTTTTCACTTAATGCCGCAAAAACTTTGCTGTTGAGACCAAAGCCACCCTTGAATCGTTGTAGATATTTCTGCAAGCAACTTCGCCCAGGCAGAATCATAATACTTTGCTTCCAGAGATGCTCGTAGAGCTTCGGGCTTCGCATCCCCATGAGCAAGCATTCAACAACCCACTCATCATCATGCCTTTGAGAGACTTTCGTCTTGCAGCCCGGAAACAAGTTCTCACAGCTAGCTGCTGCTTCTTCGGGAGCGACTGAATTTTTGCCTCTAGAGCTTCTTCGCTAAGTGCACTGTTTTGCTCCTTCATTTGAGTCACTTGCTGCTGAGCATTGCCCAGGCTCTTCTTTGTTCTTCTCAAAGCATGCGAAAGGCTCTTGTATTTAGTTTTGTCAGGGCAAGCATCGTTCGTCTTTTTTCTTCTGTACATGTTGTTCTGTGAGAGCCTCCGTAAATATTTGCAGTGGAAGCATGACTTCTCTTCTTCATCAGTGGTCAGCAAGCATTTCTCCGCAAAGTACCTATTTTTGTATGAAGTATGCTTGCCCGCAACAGGTATCATGCCGCTTCCATTGCACAGGTCAGGCAGAGCAACTTCTTTGATCAATGCCTCTGCCTCATGGCGGGCTGTGAGCACGCGCTTTTCTTTTTCTCTTCCTCGGAAGTGCACTGTGGCAACTACCGAACCCTGCTCACGCAAAGGTTTTCCAAAACTTACCCTTCTTTCAATGAAAACATTTGAAAAGTCACCGGCTTCAGTCTCGCAACAGACATAAGTTAAGGTGTCATTTGACATAGCAGGCAACTTCATCCAGGTCACCGGAATCAAAATTCCATCGAATGGGTGCCGAAGATCACTTGGACACGGCTGTTGCGGTGTCACTCCGCCGTTACGCACTGGTTCTGCAGCAAGGTGTGCCTGTTCGAAATCCGAACGCTGTCGTTCTTCCGATGCAACTGCAGGCGCGATGCAATTAGAGTCAACTGGCGTATCGCCATCGTATAACTCAGGGTCCGCCAGCTCGACATTTCGCTTCTGTTGTTTAGGTGCCGGTTCTTGGTCGCAAATGTTTCTCACCTTTCGTTTCACCGCCTTTTTAGGTACAAGATGTGTCGGATAATCTTCGAAGACCGGAGGGACAGCATCGGGCTTCAGACGTGGCTTGTCTCGGGCGATTTCGTTGACGACACCGTTCACCGTAGTCTGAAAATATCGTTCGATGTAGCCACTCTCAAAATGTCTTTCACACACGACAGCCTTCGGCGTCAGTCTCCTGTCTGCCCTCTTGATTTTGCTCTCCCATTCTGCAAGCCGTGCTGGGTCCGTCGGTGTGGTGAACAAAGACACCTTTTCCTCGTTCGAACGATATCCGCTCCGGCACAGCGGCACAAAACACGTCCTTTTTTTGCATTGCCGCTTAGCCTTCAACAACTCAGGACGTTGCTGCCCACATTTTGCGACGACGAACTTGACACTACAACAGGTCGAACACTGACAGCTGTCAAACGCTGAACAAAGCATGGGACGACAGGAGCTTGGCGGCTCTCATGCACCCACTCGTCTGGCAGCGCCACTTGCGGCCACTGCGCGCAGTCATCACGTGCGGGGCCACCCTCTCTCGTACAGAATGCGCGCGCTCCGCACACTAGCCAGTATATTCTAGGCACTATACTAGGGGCATACCTATATAGACTCTACGTGCATGTGGTTGTAGGTGGTATGTACCTGAATGGCTGTCCCAGCCGATAACAAGCTGGCCTCCAGAACCTAACCGGTGCACACCTATAAACGGAACACGCAACATGTATTTCTTCAAGCATCACCCGAGAACTTACACCCTGTTATCAATACAAATAAGCATAACGACCTGCAGAAGCCCCTGCGCGTCACCGCCTGGGTCTTTCGCTTTGTGGATCTATGCCGTGGACTTCAAATATCGCTCAGCGAAACAATTTCGACACTGGAGCTAAGCAAGGTTGAAAGGCTTTGAATACGACTTGTTCAGCTCGAAGTATTTGCAAAAGACGTCAAAAAACTGCAGCTTGGACGCGCTCTTTCGAAACAGTATATATGCTGATCGATCTTCACCCTTTTTTGGACTTATATGGACAGCTTCGGCTCGGCGCACGACTCGGTAGAATGGACGCCACATACGACGAAAATGGCGGTCATACTGCCACAGAGGCATCCTGGCAAGGCTCTGGTAGTGACTGAGGTTCACTGCACAGCTTTGCATGGTGGTGTGGCCAGCACTATGACCCGAATACGACAGCGGTATTGGATCATCCGCGCTTGACAAGAAGTTAAACGAATCATCAACACTTTCTTTCTCTGCTGACGATATGTGAAACCTGAAAACACGCAATACGCGTCGATGCCTGAAGACCATCTTCTCTCATCACGGTCATTTGATGTAGCAGGATTGAACTTTGCAGGTCCACTATATATAAAGCAAAAGGAGCTACATATGTGGCGACACAACGAAAGCTTACATCCTGCTGTTCACCAGTGTGACGACGAGAGCAGTACACCTTGAACTGACGAGTGCTCGGTGATAGTAGTAGAGAGAGCAATTGACAAACCAAACTGCGGGAAATCCCCAGGTCCAGATGGCCTAAGCGCTGCTTTCTACAAGAAGTTTCAGCAGAAATAATCTGCCATTTCGGCGTATATTTTTTCTGTCCTTTTATACTACTTTGATACCTAAAACAAATGATTCAATAAACTTCTACAGGTCTGTCGGCCGATCAGCCTGACCAATGTCGACTACAATATCCTGATGAAGATTATGGCTCGTAGCTTGCAGAGCGTAATGAAAGAAATAGTAGGCTCGCATCAAACACGTGTAATAAAGAGGAGAATCCTTACGAACATTCATACAGTGAGATGTGTATTAGAATTTACTGATATCATGCATGGGCTCTACGATCGCTATGCTTCAGATCGACTTGGAGAAACCCTTAGATCATATGCCGCATGATTTGCTTATAGCCGTATTATAACATCTTAACGTCGGTACAGTAATAATTGAAGCTGTTTAGATGGCATACATGGGATGTACCACTCGTCTGATTGTTAACAAAGAGTTAGGTAAATCGATATAGCTGCAGCGACCCATGCGCCAAGGGCTCTCTCCTCTCCTTTTTTGCATTTACATTGAAAGCTTCTGCCCATGTATAATATGCAGCAAAATTATTAAAGGGTTCCGGCTTCATGCATATGAAGTGCGCCTGCTGGCGTACGTGGACGATATGGCTCTCTTTTGTATAAACCTGGAAAGTATCGCTGAGGCAGTTAACATAGGAAAACGTTATTGTGAGGTTAGTGGAAGTGCAGTTAACTAGAAAAAGTGTATTGATTATTGGCGTGGGAATCCGAAACTCACACCAAACTATTCCATGAATGCTCATTGGGTGACAGCACCAGTAAAATACTTGGTCGTACCCTTAGAAAACTACGACAGTGATCCTTACCGGCGCAGACAGGCAGTTGAAATCCGTGGAAAGGCAGCAAAATTCAAAGGTAGGAATTTATCCATTTTTGCTCGCGTAGCCATTTGCAACCTGTTCTTCATTACGAAGTTGTGGTATGTTTTGGGAATATTGCACTGCTCTCGAATGAATGTGCAGAAGTTTCATCGAATTTTTGCCGTCATTATATGGGGTTCCACGCAAGCCGGACGAACCTGTTTCGGCGTGTGCGTGATGGTGGTCCGAGTTTGTTGCACCTTTTTCTGCGACAGATTGTAAACCATTTCTTGTACCTTACGGATGTTCAGGACCCTTTTTGGTGCACTGTCTGTCAAATGCAATTGGCTAGTGCTTTGCGCGAGTTTGTTGTGTTTTCTATTACATTGAAAGGTACACTACAAGGCTACTTTAAGGAAAGCGAGTCCTTTCGCTTCTTGAAGGCACGTTTTTCTTGAATATTTAAGCACAGTTTCCCATAAAAAAGATGTATAAAGATTTATGCAATGTGTTTCTTCCAGTTCCTCTGTACCGCACTCAGTACTCTGGTGGAACATGGAGCAACGTGTTAAAGCGTGTTAAACGCACTCCTGTGCGTGCGGGGGTAAAAAACATTCTTCTTCAAGCTTAATGCCGGTGTCTTGCCAGTTAAGTCGTGGATGTTTGACAAAGGTTTATTCATTCCCTGGCATGATCACTGCTTTTTGTGTCGAAAGCCCGAAACAATTGAGCATGTTTTCCTTGATTGTGGAGCGCGGTGTTCTTCTCGGATGTCCTACAATGGACATTAAAAAAAGATTTCCCGCTGGACGCAAAGGAAATAAGGTACCTCGCAATTGATAATGAGGATTGATTTCCGTATAACATAATGATGCTATTGGCTCTGCACAGTACTTGAAGTTTCGCCGCCGCAAGTATCTACGCACAGGGCACTTGCCGCAGAAAACGTATGAAGCAGCGCATCTATATTGCTGAATTCGCTACAACATTCAAATTCCTCAAAGGATGAGGCTAAAACATTCAACACGGACGTGTCATTCACATTAAAAAGTTCAGAAAAGTTTTGATATCCGGTCCTTGAAGACAATACACTAAATTTGAGGCGACTTCAACAGCTTTATGGTCAGAAAACCTTTCCATGACTATGCATTTTACACCGTGCGATAGGAGCACGTAACCCCATAATGAACTGAAGGCGCCACTCGTTTTCATTCGGTCTCGCAAAACTGCTTAACACTGGTATATGAGAATGCGGCCGCTCCAAGAGAAAGCACTGTTCGAGCATTGATATCGAAGCACGTATAAGGGTACACAAGGCATTTGCTGACTCCGGCTGAAATAGCACGCATGCCAGCGTTCACAACCACGCCCTTATATTCCAAGTTCACAGTTGCGGATTGACCCGCGCAGCCTCAGCACCTCTTCGTACACCTGCGTCCAGCAAAAGACGGACTTGCCTTCCTTTCTGATTAAGGAACAATCAACAGCAAGCATTGCCCGTCCAGGAATGTTATTGCACGCGCCCTCCGTGCAATGGAGATGAGGAGCTTAATTGTTTTATTAATGCTTCAGAAGTGTTTCTCGCTCGCAAGGTTTTACTCGTGCGAACAACAGACAAGGCGCTAACAAAAGTTATCTATTTAGACTTCATACGAAACATGACGGCGATGATAATAGCCTCTACAGATTGTTCATATAATTTTTCTCAGAGTAAGAAAAAATTACAAAAACCATCGAATTGGGCGGGCCTTTTTTCTAGATAGCTGCACCGTCTTCGCTGTAAAGGATTTGACTGTTCAAAGAATGAAATAATCTGGCACCTCTTCCGTTGGTTGCGCTATCCACTACACTTCACTACAGCCCCTTTACTAAAAGTTTTACTAGCTATATGTCTTCGACACATATATCTTCATAAAGCACATATGCTATGTGTTCGCTAAGGGTTGAGCCTATCAGCAGTTTCAGCTTGCCAGCTACACTCTCGTTATTTCCGCTTACACAGTGGGAAACTCACAAAATGCAGCAACACAAGTTTATTGCACCGGGATAATCATGCGAGATGAGGAGCGGGGGGCAGCAGCATGGTAAAGCAGGTTTGAAGGCAATTCACAACTTACATTTCTCATATATGCACCATTAGAGAGCATGCATGTGCCTTAATGTCACTTGAATCACCATTCTGCCATCACGAGGAGCGCTGAAGAAATAAAAGAAACAAGAAATGCCAAGAGAGAATGACGCGTTCGATTGTGTATTAGGACAATTATAGACAGGACATACAGGATTACAGGATAGACATACAGGATAGACAGACAGGATTGTGTATTAGGAGAAGCTGTATCAGGGCAATATATAGACAGGACATGCAAACACGTGCACAAGAAAGTAACCAATACACCGAAAACGCTGCTCTGAAAAATCTTAAAGCTGAGGAGGAAGTTGAAGTGATGTATTTTATGCCCAGGCTCCCCGCTCATGTTAAAATAAGACTAACAACAAAGTCAATTTTGCCCGGTAATATAACGGTTCCTAACTGTATTCCAAAGCAAAATTTGAGGTTAAATGGCTTTTATATAGACACTAGTTTCGAGTCTATGCATTTATAGGCACTTTCAGAAATTTTGGCACAAACCTTAAGAGATAGCATTTATTTAGAGGCACAATAAAAAAACACTATTGAGGGCCTCCTTAAGCTCTAATTTGTGCTTATATATAAAAGGGGCATGCTAAAAAATGGCAGCATATCCACGGAGTGAATGATGGAGAGTGGGGCGAAGCATTCGTCCGTCCATGCGTCCGTCTGTGTGACCGTCCATGCGTCTGTTTGTGCGCCCGTCCCTGCGTTCTTTCATGCATCCGCCCCTGCGTCCGTTCATGCGTCCATCCATGCATCTGTTTGTGTGTCCGTTCGTTCATCTATTCAACACTCCAAGTCCCACCATCTCGCATCTTTTTATCATATATTCCGCATATAGAAGCACCGCCATCCAGCGGACATTCCAAGGACTAAACGAGAGGTGGCACACGCACACTTTCTTACGGCCTGCGCTTTGGGTCTACATCCCACCTTAACCACCTCAAGTTCATGGTATATTCTAGTTCACTGTATTCATGGAACTGCGACCAAACGCTCGCTAAACCTTTCGAAAACCAAGGAGGTTACGCCCAGCGAGTATAACGTAGCAACCTTTCCCTGTCAGATAGGGCTCAATTTACATGCCAATGGCTGCTAATGAGAAATAAGAGACAGGAGAATTCGGCTTTACCTTTCTTACGGCTTGCGCTTCGTATCTACTTCTCATTTTTAACCACCTTGAGTTCATTTATGGTATATACAAGTTCATTGTATTCATGGCACTGCGGCTCAACGCTCGCTAAACCTTTCTAAAGCTAAGGAGGTTACACCCAGCGAGTATAATGTAGCATTCCTTTCTTGTCCGATAGTGCTCAATGTACATGCCAATGGCTGCTAATGGGGATCGCAGCATGTGCGTTGACTAAAAGCCGAATGCTCATGTCTCTCATTCCCCATTAGCAGCCATTGGCATGTACATTGAGCACTATTTTTTATTGTTAAACAACGCACAGAAGAAATCTCTCACTGGCACCACCACCTTGGAGGTCAAGTGTTATACCTATTTCGGGTATGTGCCACTGGTGGTTACATACGAGGGACGCCCAAGCCACGCCATAAGGAGCTTCGCCCCTAAAAATGCAGGAAACAAAATAGGCATTTTCCTAAGACACAGTACCTAGTGATTGCAAGGTGCTGCTTTGTTATTTTTACAAAAAAAAAACAATGTGGAGGGTGTGAGTGCCAACTTAGTTACGGGGGTGCCCTCTAGGCTAGAGTAGAAAAAGGGTGAGCTTGAAATGAACGGGCATTTCTCCTGGGGACATGCAGCATGTGTCTTGATTCCACACTCCTTGGGCTTTAGCCTGCATCCTCAACTGCCTCAGCTCGAACCCGCCCGCCGCACTTGTGTGGTAAAATTTCATAGCCCGAAAACGGTAGCATCAGCTCATTTTTCACGAAAAGAACATCAGACCACTCTTAACAGGCCATCAGTGCTTAAAGAAGCGACAGTAGGAAGCTTGAAGAGATGAATTTTTTTACTTCCATGTTTCCATCTAATCCATTGGAATGCCAGCAGAGTCTTGGGTAACCGTGAGCCGCTTTGCAGCTCCTCGCACAAAACAAAAAATGCTCCCGGCATGTGACATGCCTTTCTCTCATCAATTCCTCCTCGCCTCCCCGATGATGCGCAGAATGTGCAGAAAAAGGTTGATGATGTCCAGGTACAGCTCGATGGTCGCCAGAATGTACTCTTCGGGAGAGACCCGATGCATCAACATGTGCGTGTCGAAGATGATGAAAAAGGAGAAGAGCACTGCTCCACCAAGCGAGAGCACAAACTCGAGGTGACTGGAAGTCAGGAAGAACTGCAACAGACTCCCCAGCAGCAATACCATCAGGAACGCATACAGTCTGCATGTAAGAGCAATGACAAACAATTATCGACCGGCAGCACACACAACAAGCGCAGAAGCTACACAAACATTGTGGATGAGACTATGAAAAGTCCTGTTCAGCAGAATTTTAGTTTGGCTCAGCAGGCTGTAAGTAATGTGTACCACTTTTAAAATAAGTAATGTGTACCACTTTTAAAATAACTCCCAATAAGCCTCACCTAAGACTGTAACACATAAAGCTACTTCTTATTGAATATGACCCAAATATCATAACATTGACACCAATTATGTAGCTGTAACTTATATCACTAGATGGACTGCATCACAAACCGGCGAGCCATTACTCTTATTAAGACCAATTCGTAAGGACTGCAGTCATTTCTTTATCTTATCAGAAGTGCAACCCCCCCAAAAGAAAAGACACCCTAGCATTCTAAGTACACCCAAATATCTTATTTCAAAACACTGAATGGGGTAGACTTTACACTGTAGGCAAGAGGACAAAAAGAAGCATATATTTGGTTCACATTGATAAAAACTATGCCTTCAATTAAGTACTTACACAAATATAACGAGCACACGACTTCAATGGTTCAACAGAAGCATGCTTGTGAATACACTGCCACCACAATTTAGCTATTAAATTGTAGCACACCCCTATGATGACGAGGAGAAAGAAAAAAAATACAAGCCCAATTCTCTTCAAAAACTCGGATAATTAATTATTCTAGAAGGTAACTATTCTGTCAGCCTTATTTATTGACTCTCACATCCCTTCAAAATAAGCATTAATCACATTGTCACGGGGTTGTGACGTGGACAAAGGAAGCAGACAGTAGGTTCAAGATCAAACTGTTTATTTGGCCAAACTTGTGGCCAGTGAGCAGAAAGCCTGATTACAACGATACACACACACACACACACTGAAGGCAGCGCACAGAGCGTCGGCCATCGATAAACTTACTAACAGTGAAACGCATAGGCATTTATACATGTGCCGTTGAATATTCTAGCAATACTGCTAGTGGCCACACAAGTTCTAGAACAAACTGCAATGTTCGCATTGTGCATGTAATCACATCGGAAGGTTCCAAGATTACATCAATTGTTCTTTGTCAATTGGCACAGTTTGCTCAAGGCAGCGCTTACAGTGGAGCGGGGCAATACCAAAAGTTGAAGAAGGAATGTGGCAATATGCTGTTACCTTGACAAAGTCAACACACATATGGTGAGCTGCTTGACGAAGTGTGCAAGCTTTGATCCAAGGTCTGAATGTTTTCCTATTTTTGGCCCACAGCAACTTTTCCTGATTGAAGTGCTGCTGAAAATCTCTCTACGTGCTATTCACGGTTTCAAGCATACAAAAAAGACACAACACAGCTATATTCAAGTGTGCAAAATAAACTTCCTTTGTCGTGCACTTACATAACGAAAATGGCACATCACAGTTTAGACTTCACTGGGAATAGACACAACACACACAGGTCGTACACATACCAATGTGAACCAACTGCAAAATATTGCCACATTCCTTCCTAAGTTGTGTTACTTCACCGTTGCTAAGTCAATAACTTTCAGCGCAAGCTTTGCCTACAGTGCTAAAAAAGCTTCAGGACTGTAGTGGATCATTTTGTTAAAACTATGTGCACTTTGCGAACATTACAGACTATTCTGGAACCTACATAGCCGCTAGCGATGATGCTAGAATATTCGACGGCACGTGTATAAACGCCGACACGCTTTACCACTTGTCAATTGATCGATAGCCCACGCTCTGTTCGCCACTGTCAGTGCCAGTGTGTATTGCTGTAATCTGACTTTTCATTTACTGGCCACAGGTTCGGCCCAAATAAGTAGTTCCATCTTCTACCAACAGTCTGCTCCCTTTGATCACGTAACCCCGTGACAGTATGCTCAGCCACCATTGCGTTGTGGCAGCAATGACAACGCATCTCTAACCCTTCTGACAGTGACCCTTCAGACAGGAGCGCTAGCACCACACAGTCGGTTTCGATTTCTTACTCAATTCCAGTGTAGAGGCAATTTTTTTTTGAACTCGTAGTCACTTCCGTCTGGCTTTCTTTTTTTCTTACTCCAGCCATACTTGCCTCTCTGTTCACTGTGATGAGATGGTCCCATTAAAAGACCCCTAAAATATTGATACGTGTATGGAACTGTCGCACCGACACAGCTGAATTGGCACCCAAATGAAGAAGACGACAACGTGGTTGTAGTGGGTTGGACTCTGAAGCTTCTCCCGTTGGCCTGCTTGACTGGGCGCTCTCGAAGCCGTTAGCAAGACCAGCTCTCGGTGAATAAATCTTTCCCGTAACATCTTTTGGTGGAAGGTGCTGGGTCTTCACACAACCCGGCTCTGGAACTCCGCAGTGGACGCCAGCTTTGTCCAGCCGCGATGCCTGAAACTGGCACTCAGGCCTCGCCATCCGCGCCGGCTCCATCACCTGTGATTCCCCCCCCATCTTCTCGACCCTGGCACGTTTTCCGGGACGGACAGTACGGACGTCGAAGAATGGCACCAACCGTGTGATAGCCTACGCTAGCCGTCTTTTGTCGCAAGCGGAACAAAATTATTCTATCACTGAGCGAGAATGCTTAGCCCTCGTTTGGGCTATTGCGAAATTCCGTCTGTACTTATACGGACGTCCGTTCGCAGTCATCACGGACCATCATGCGCTTTGCTGGCTGTCGACGCTTAAGGGGGGACGCGGCACTTCGGGACCGAAAATCAGCCAAAAAATCGAGTTTTCGCGGACCTTCTTTTCGCGTTCCCGACATCATTGCGCACCTATTTACAAAATTTCATAGCCGAATACCATCAACTTTTATCGTTATTCAACTTTTAAAAAACCGAAAACGGGCGTCCTGCCCTTTAAATTGAGGGCGAATAGCGCAGGTTTCGGCTCTACGATACGCGGGAACTACGCGCTCGATCGGCGCCATTTTGGTCTTGTTTGAAAGAACGCGTTTTCAGCTGTTTTTTTTTTATTCAGTAAGCAACATTGAGCGTTTCCCCGGCTCGAAAAACGGGGCCTCAAAGACGAAGAGCCGCGCTCACTGCCATTGGCTAAACGGCGCACGTGACTGAAATGGCGCTTTCCGGTTGGCTGGAAGCTCGCAGCTTGCGCCTGCATACGCGACCCGACGCCATTTTGAAAGGGTTACCGCTGTGACGCCTCGAAATCGGCAGAGCACTCTGAAGCTTCTGATCGTATCGCCATGCCTGGAAACGCAAAAAGTATCGGACCGTGCACGCATTTGGTCGCAGGAAACGCAAAGGTCGTGGGAGAAAGTCTACGAAGTCATCAGAGCCCTTGGTTGACTCCGACGAACGATGTGTCGACGCTCCGCGGCCGTTCAGCGATGGTGCGACCGAGCGCGTTGCCTCCGACGACGGTGACGGTGAAGCGAACTCCGGACGACTACGAATCGACGCCAAGGTGGTGACAAACGCCGAAGTTGAAGAAAATCATGCCCGGGAGAAAGCGACGCTCGACCGGCTTTCATCGGCGCCAGCAACTGCACGGAAAATTGACTTTTTCACCGCGAGTTGTAGCGAGGCAACCGCACAGGACTCGGACCACGCTGCTCCTTATCTGCTTATGCATCTAGATATCCTAAACGCGATAACGGGTGCCTTGTGTTGCAAAGCCTGCCACGGACCGGCTACGATCGTCAGAGGAGATCGGGACTACGGACTTGCCGTGAAAGTGCTAGTGCAGTGTGAAAGGTGCGGCGAGATCACGAATGAATGGACTTCGCCCCGCGCGAACGGCACGAAAACGTGCAATCCGTTTGAAGTAAATCTTCTCGCTTCGAGGGCGATGGTGGCTACCGGCAACGGCCAAACGAAAATGAACGATATTTTCGCAACAATGGGCATCTCACACCGCGGTATGCACCACAAGACGTTTCAGCGGCATTTGAAGAACACGCTGGCAACCGCTGCAACGCGAGCGGCTGAGTCCGCTATGAGCAAATGTGCGGAAAAGGTTAGAACAATTTATGATGACTTGTGCTTCGGCCACCGGGGCAATATTGCCGTTAGCTACGACGGCACGTGGAAGACGCGAGGCCATTCTTCCCACATCGGCGTGGGCACAGTTATCGAATTATTTAGTGGCTACGTGTTGGACTACGTCGTTCTTTCCAACTTTTGCCTAGGCTGCGAGGTGGGCCCAAAGCCTAGTAGTGAGGGCTATCAAGAATGGAAGGCTAACCACAAATGCCAAAAAAATACGAACAGCAAAGCGGGGCAAATGGAAGTGGAGGCGGCTCTAATTCTATTTCAGAGGTCGCTTGAACGCCATGGCCTGCGCTGCACAACTATGCTGTCTGATGGAGACTCTAGGACATTTTGCGCCATACAAGACGCCAAGGTGTATGGTTACATTGACGTGCAGAAGGAAGACTGTATTAATCATGTACAGAAACGGATGGGCACCGCATTGAGAAACCTGGTGCAGAAACAAAAGTGCGATGGGAAAAGAGGCCTTGGTGGGAAAGGCAGGCTCACAGGTGAGCTGATCACCAGGCTGAGCACATATTATGGCCGGGCTCTGAAATCGCATGAAGGTGACGTGGGCGAGATGCAAAAGGCTGTGATGGCCACATACCGCTACGTCACCTCCACTGATGAATGCTCGGACCACAGTCTGTGCCCAGCTGGTGAAACTTCATGGTGTCGGCACAATGCCGCAAAAGCAAAGGGTGAGCCCGACCCCAGGCATGCCTACAATCTACCGAAAGACGTGGCAGAGGCATTACTACCGGTTTATACCCGGCTTTCGGAAAGAGCCGTGCTTCAGAGGTGCGAACGCGGCAAAACGCAAAACTCCATTGAGAGCCTACATTCGGTAATCTGGAGTTTGGCCCCCAAGGAGCACCATGCGTCCCTGTTCGCTGTTGAAGCAGCTGTTGCAGAAGCAGTGCTGCGCTTCAACACGGGCAATTTGAATTCTGCAACGGCAATCTTAGGTGAAATGGACATGAATGCGACAAGTACTGGTGCCAGGAGAGCGAGAGAAAAAGACCACCGTCGCAGCATTGTCTCCAACAAGAAAAGAACAGCCTCATTGGAACTCCGGAAGCTAGTGAAGAGGAGGCATGAGCACAGAATGCATTCAGACTATGCTTCTGGTGCGTTTTGAGGTTGTCTTGTTGCATCTTCTGCAATAAAAATGTGTGCCCACGTTTTTTCTCGATTTCTCAAACGACAATTTTCATGTGCTTCCCATTATGCTGGAGCAATATCTCTTGTTCTATCTGGGTTATCATTACGATTTCTTTTTTGTTTCGAAGATAAATGCAGGGGATGTGTCGTAAAGTAAGTTTTATTGTAATAATTTTTGGAGAAAATTCTCTAAATGGATCTTTTGTTTCAAGTGTAGATGGGGAAATTTTTCATGTCATATTCAACATCCACAACTTTGCTTCGAAATAGCCCAGAACAATGATTTATACTTTATTGCACACTGTGAACATACCGAATTGGTTCTATAGGTTGCACATCAATATCCAAGTTACAGTTAATTAGCTAATTAGGCCTTAATTGAAAAAGCCGCAGTTAATTATATCTTTAAAACTAATTGTCACAGCAAAAAAAGAATTAGATTTTTGAAATCAACAGTAAAATCTACATAGGCTCTCCAAATTTGACTGAAGTACTCGCAAAAATAAAAGAGTTTTTGGAAGGTGTAGCATCCCCCCTTAAGGACCCTACAGGAAGACTCAGCCGATGGGCACTTCGATTACAGGAATACACGTTCTCGGTTGTTTACAAATCTGGAAAGCTGCACAGCGATGCTGACTGCTTATCCCGGCACCCTGTTGATCCACCTAGCTCCACTGATTTGGAATCCTATGCCTGCGTTTTAGCCATCACTGACTTTCTGAACGTGGCTGACGAACAGCGCCAAGATCCATCGCTGCTCACCATCATTGACCGCCTTCAATCGCGTTATGCTGATCCTTCTCTTAGCAGATACCTGCTTCAAGACAACGTTTTGTACCGCCGCAACTTACACCCCGACGGCGCCGAACTTTTACTCGTCGTACCGCATCACCTGCGAAAGGATGTTCTGCGACAATTCCACGACGCTCCAACTTCTGGACATCTAGGAGTCTCCAGAACTTACGACCGCATTCGACGACGAGTATTCTGGAAGGGTCTCTACCGCTCTGTTCGCCGTTACGTCACATCTTGTGACCTCTGCCAGCGCCGAAAGAAGCCTACGACTCCCCCTGCCGGTCTACTTCAACCTATTGAAGTTCCAGCCGAGCCATTTTATCGAGTGGGGTTGGACTTGCTGGGCCCTTTTCCTACTTCTACAACTGGAAATAAATGGATTGCAGTGGCCACAGACTATGCCACTCGGTATGCAATCACTCGAGCGCTACCAACCAGCTGCGCAACCGACGTTGCCGACTTCCTGCTGTACGACATTATTCTCCAGCACGGCGCTCCGACTCACCTGCTCACAGACCGTGGTCGCTACTTTCTATCTCGTGTGGTTGATGATCTACTCCGATCTTGTGCTACCCGTCACAACTTCACCACATCTTACCACCCTCAGACTAACGGCCTTACGGAGCGACTAAACCGCACATTGACGGACATGCTTTCCATGTACGTATCTACCGACCACACCGATTGGGACATAGCTCTTCCGTTCGTAACCTTCGCCTATAACTCGTCGCGTCATGAAACAGCGGGCTACTCCCCTTTTTATCTACTCTACGGACGTCATCCCTTACTGCCCTTCGACACATTGCTTTCATCAGACCACCCATCCTCCACCTCGTACGCTCAGGATGCAATCACCCGTGCCCTCACGGCACGTGCTCGGTTATCGTCGTCGCAGACAGCACAGAAGTCTCTTTATGACCGTCGACATAGAGATGCCGTTTTTTCTGCGGGATCTCTTGTTCTCCTGTGGCTCCCATCTCGACGTGTTGGCCTCTGCGAGAAACTATTATCGCGATACGCTGGGCCCTACCGAGTCATTCGTCAAGTCACACCTGTGACCTACGAGATTGCCGCTACCACAAACTCATCAGCTGCTGCTCCCAGAACGGCACTGGTCCACGTTTCTCGTCTCAAGCCCTACAACGCCGACTCGCTCATTTAACAGGCACCGAGACGGTGCCTTACGGGCCGGGGTGATGATACGTGTATGGAACTGTCGCACCGACACAGCTGAATTGGCACCCAAATGAAGAAGACGACAACGTGGTTGTAGTGGGTTGGACTCTGAAGCTTCTCCCGTTGGCCTGCTTGACTGGGCACTCTCGAAGCCGTTAGCAAGACCAGCTCTCGGTGAATAAATCTTTCCCGTAACAATATGTTTAGGTCATATGTTTAGGTCCTATAGGAGCCCCAAGCTCTTGTGTTCTTCCATTCGCCAGCTGGGGAACTGAACAATACGGGGCGAATACAAAAAGATGCAATCAATTGGTGGTCCCAGTAGTAAATCCCCTGCTTTTTTTGCTTTCTGACAAATCCAGCACCCCCTCCCTTTCAGCTGAGAATGAGGAAGATATTGGCTTTATTCAGTGGCCTTTGTTTTTTACATGTCACTCCATCCCTCTGCATCTCAGTGTACGTCGTGTCAAAAAAGCGCATAAGGTAGCACATTTTTTTCTATCTTTCTTTTTGCTTCTTTTTGTTCCCTTCAATATTCAATCAATACTGCAAGGTTTGTTGCAGAGAATCACCAGCGTGGTGAGTCACTACAAATGTTTGCCTTAACAGATAGCGGACACCAGGAGAAAGGAAAGGAGAAAAATATTCAATTCAATTTATTTTATTCAACATCTGTCAGATGTATGGTGCACGTGAGCTACATCACATCGATTGGCCCCTTAAACTGGCAGGTTCCAGTTTAGCTTTGATTTTTTTTCATAAAAATATGTCAAAGATGTCTACATTTGAATGCAACATTGCATTACACAACTACAAAGTGAGTAAGTTTGCTTTTCACACATCAAAAAAGAAAGAAGTTGGCAGGATGACACACCTTCTGTACACTTGAAGGTGAAAGACTTTGCAAAGACATAATAGGTTGCAGTGAGATAGACATGCATTAAATTATCCTAATATTACCTACCTCTGGGTTCACTTTAACATTGACACCTTTTTAAAATTAACCTTTAACTAATTAAGATTAATAAATACACATAATTAGGTATAGCATCTAATTATTCCGGACATCATTAATTACATCTTATATAATGATGCACAGCTTTTGTGGCAATAGCATGGGCATCCTACAGCCACTGAGAATTTTTCGCTTCAGCATGTCTATGCCGGGTTTCTGTAGATTGCTGCGAACTGTCGAGCAAGAAGGACACCTCCACGCATGACATACAAGGCATCCGCCTTAATAGATCATTCAAAGACTTACCCTGCCCCCCACGTTGAGAAGTCCCGTTTGCTCTGGAAAGTGTAGAGCGTGAGACCACCGGTGACCCCCAGCGTGAGCAGGAAAGCCTGCAGCACTGCCATCTGGTCGTAGAAGGACACTGCAAGGAGACAGTACGATCTATAAATAAAGCTCGGTAAAAACGTCTAACGAGACGCTCAGTTTGCCACTATCAGTGCCAGCGTGTATCGCTCTAATCTGACATCAGTTTACCGGCCGCAGGTTTGGCCCAAATAATCTTCTACCAACAGTTTGCTTCCTTCGTTCATGTCATGGCCTCGTGACAATATAGCAAAGTGATTCCAATATAGCAATGCTGTTGCGATTTTTTGATCACTACTTGGTTGTCTCCGTGCAACCACACTTCATTCTGTTGGGCAAAGACTTCCATGGCTCAGCATTTTTGTTCTGCGTTGAGGTGCATTATTTTATTGTTTGCATTGTTTTCTGCAGCATGGCAGAGAATGAGTGGAACGACTTTCCCTAAAACATACTTTCTCATCCAACTCTTGACTTGTTTTCTCCTACCATACAAAACTTGACGTAATAATACCGTGAAATATATTTTGTAATACAGTCAATCCCAGGTATATTCTGCTCAGATATATCGAATTATTCACTACTTTGAACAGCTGATACATCCCCTTCAATTGTGCATGCAAAAGTATGAAACTGTTGGACACATATACTAGTATTGAACTCTCGCTGAACGTAATATCTAATATATCTAACACTGTGCCAGGCCGAAGCCCAGACAGTGCATTTATTCTGAGAAATATTGCTCATTTTTCAGCCATATTCTCACAATTTGATGCGTGACCGCATGCAGATGGTGAAAATATGGTCTAGTTCATTGGTTGCACACTGTTTGCAAGTGCATCGGCAAGCGACACATTATCTCTTGTAGGTTGTAATGCTTCGACACACTGTTTTCAAAGGAGCCAAATGCCGAGGGCACCGAAATCTCATGGATGCGAAGTTCCTCAGCTGCCTTGTCGCAATGCGCTCATTCCCTTCTTTGTTCACTGACGCATGATAGCTCGCGAGCTCAAAAAGCATGGCCCTCAAGATCTGTAAATGGCAACATATTTTTGACATTTTTGGTTATAAGATACACATCTCAGAGGCTACGCTTTTTCTTGCTTTTTGCTTGCTTCTACAAAGCCTCCGGTGTCATCCGCATCACCAATGTGGGGGGGTTCATGGTCATTTCGTTATTTCTTTGTGGACAGCGTTGTTATTTTCGGCTTGAATACATCAGTAGGTTTCGCTTCCTTACACCTGAATTTTCCATCAGGAGTTAAATTGAACATTGCGTCAATCGTAGCGATAAAAATATTGACTGGAGCTTGGAACAGCCTGAATCAAGGCACCATCGTGCTTGGTTTCCTCGTGGGCTTTGGTGACATGTGAAGACTTAAGTGTGCGTCATCTTAGATCTTAGCTGACAACAATATACAGTCCTCAGTGAATTTCGCTACTTATAACCACTTCGAGGCACCACTTCGGACAGGAGTACATCGGTGCCGATGACGACATCGCTGTTTCTGACTGCATCAATGTTGATATCGTGGCCGACGTTGCTGGTGCCATGGAAGTGAACCCGTGCGGTTATGAAGATGCTGACGCCGCCGTTGAAAACATTTCAATGCTTGATTAATGAGGATGACTAGAACATGATGGCGCACAAAAGCAAGGCAAGTCTACAGACTATCTTCACTCAAAATAAAGTGCAGTAGCTTGCAAAAGAAGCTGTCACCTTTTCTTAAGCATACTGTGAGCAAATCTTCATGTTAACGCTTGTTATGGTTTCTAAAAGCCATTTTCAGAATTGCAATGCATTAATATAGGCCTGAAACATGCATATTTCTTATATTGTATATCAAACTACAATAAAACCTCATTAATTTGAACTCTGTTATTTTGAAATCTTGCTGAATTCAAAATATTTCTGTGGTCCCATAGTTTACTAGGTAAGTTTGACCAGTTAACCTGAAGTGACAATGAGCACCAGTTCGGTTAATTCAAAAACTTTGGGTGCCATGTGCCAATTCCCGATCCCAATTTATTTTGCTGCAAGTCCACGAGAACGACGGCCATTAAGAGCCACAAGGCATTGCAATGTACCGATACTAAGGAGTGGCAGCTTAAACACCCCAGCCCCGATATTTCCAGCACCAAAAAGAAAAGAGAGATAAGAAAAAAAAACTGCCTCATGGTCAACCGAAACTTGCACCTGTAAAAATGTGCTTCACAGCAACACAGCAGTGGCGAGTGGGCAGCTGATTGCGTGTTTCTCGTTACATCGCACGTAATAGTTTGCCAATTGTTTCTGGGATTGTAAACAAATTTAATAAAGAACAGTTTGGCACAATTTGCAATCGGTGCAAACCTCTGATTGATTGTTGCTCCAGCAATTTGCACACTTACACAGCTGGCGGAGTTCTTGCCTGCAACGCCTACTTTGAAAGCTTCAATGATCGTGTTCTCCGGCCAAAACATATAGCGAATTTTTTATTTTACGCATGAATGGGCGAATGGTCACATTATGACGTGCTAACGCAGCGAGATGCAGGCGACATGCTGCCTGCGTGTTACCATTGTGTTGCACTGAAGAACGCCTTGTTTTGCACAGGCGTGCATTTCAGTTGATCACAACAGTTTTTTTTTGTTTGTTTGCAACAGTGAGGCCGGTAATTCCTCCATGTTTGCAGCAAAATTAATACCAGGTATTGTGGGAAAACATAACCCTTGGAGCCGGAACCTAGCAGGCACAGCAAATGATCAGCCCTGATTATTTAGAATAATTGCAAATTCCTTGCATTCCACTTTTTATATGTTCTATTCTGTCTTGTAAAACTTGCTTAATTTGATGATTTCTTACAGCCCCAGTAACTTTGCATTGATGAGGGTTGACTGCATTTTGCGATCCCCATCAAGTTCGATATATCAGGGATGGACTGCATATATTTTTTGTACTTTGTTTGCCCAATGTTTCTGATCATGCTTACACTTGCATTCAGTTGTACAGTAAAACACCTTTATAAGAGGCAAGCTCTGGGCAGCATTTCTTGTCTTTTATAAGAGATGTCTTTTACAGGCAAGGTACCTCATATGCATTTTCTTATAAACCTGTATTTTATTGTAGGCACATTGCCGTCTCTTATGTCAGTGTCTCTTATAAGGGGTTCGACTGTACTACCTAGCTTTAAGTCTTCATATCTCTTTATTATTTTGATGTTACCATTTATACTGACATAATCCTCGCACTCATATAATTTTCGCGCCCCCACATTGCGCAACAAAAGCATGATTTTTCTTCAACGAGTAATTATCGCGCGCCCTAAAATTACAGCAGTAATGCCATCTGCTCATTTCAACCACAGGTTACGATAGCACACGACAGCTTTGTACCATCTCTTAAGCATCATGCATGTTATCAATGCATGAAGCCCCAATACAAGCCAAGTCAAAGTGGCAAGTGCACATTGAGGCATGTTGTGTACGTTGTGTCAGCTCTGTGCTTACTGTATGGGGCAATACAGGAGCTACATGGTGTGGGAATCGAGGCTAGCCCGCCACCTTTGCGCGGGCTTTTCCGCCTATTTCTTCCGTTCTCATGTCCCAACATACTCCTCTCCTCCGCTGTCTGCCCCGCTGGGAGGGCGAGGAGTAATGTCTAACCCCTCTCACTCGGTAGCAAATGTCGATTTTGGCGCCGCGGACAAAACCTCTCGGGAGGCCTCGCGCACGAGGCCACTCGAGAGGTTTTGTCCGCGTGCATCGGGAGTGACTCATTTCTCCGAGACAGCTTACGGTGAGCATGCATTCCCTTTTCCGTCCATCAACTCCCGTTGTTTGGGGCTCGTCTGACTTCACTGACTATGCCTTGCACCCGATGCAAACGCTCACCTTTTGTTGCCCCTTTGCGTACGCTCGGCCGAAGGGGGGTACGGTGTCCTAGTGTGTGGCCAAGCTACACCGACCCGTATCTCTACGAAGCCAACGCAAGCGCCTTTGCCCTCGCTCTAGCAAACGCATCATTTCATTGATATTTCTAGGATCAAGAGGGTCAAGGTCGAAGTACCAGACTTTCAGAACTCTGCCAAAGCATCAGTGGGGTGGCTATGAAAAGAGCCGTTAAAGAAATATGTATGCAGCATACAGCGGGTGCCGTCAGGGTAGCCGGTGTTAGAGCTGCAGTGGCTTAATACTAACTTAATAATGGCGGCTTTCTTCTCCATCGTTAACCGACAGTACTGTTTTCTGCGCTTCGTTGCCATCGACGAGGACGACGAAGGCGGAGTGGGGGCCATTGCAGGCCAGCCAAAAAATTGCAGCCAAAAAATTTCCGGGTGGATAGTTTCGATTGTCAGCGAAGCACCTTTGCACGATAAACGCGGCCAGTGTTAGGAATCTCGGAGGCCGTGTGTGTTTCTCCGCTAACGATCAACGAGTCCAAGCAACAGATGCCGCCACAGTAGACCGGCGCGCTCATTTATGCGATCGTAATCGTGTGTGACGCAGTTGTGGTGGTTTCCACTGAAGGTCAGTGGTTGTTTCCGACCTTCCGTCGCGTCAAAAAGTCTGGAAAATTGGACTCCGGGGGGTTCGAGCATCCGAAATTTCAGACTTCCTTATACATTGATTCTATGGGGCTCGTGGCGGTGCCGCGAAGATGTCTGAATTATCAGGCATGTCCGAAAAATCGGCAGTTGACTGTATAGGTAATTGAGACACACGAGCGAGCATGGCCGAAGCAAGTGTTCTCGGGCACCTCCTCATTGCTGATTAGAACGGCAACCATTCTGGAATCGCTGTCCTGCAAACAGTTCATTGAAGAAGAATGATTCACGATGTCGCGAATCATGGCGATTCCAAGCTCCACAGTGTCATATTCAAGCCTAGTCGACCCTGTACGGCTACAGCAGCAATGTATGTAACCGGGCATAACTGAATGTGCGCCTAGCGAACGAAATTTTTGCGGAGAAGCTGAGCCTCATGTCACTCTTTTCTGTGGTGAAGTGGTTAGCTATGGAGCAATATGGAGGTGACCGCGACAAAGCCCTTCTTGCACTAAAAAGGATGGGCTTGCCGGCCATTTTAAATGGGGCTAGATACTGATGATATAAATCAATAAAATTGATAGTTATTCATCCCTCTTTTGTGTTCTAGGTCACAAATCCCAGGGGGTCAATAGTTACTCATTGACATAAAAATCTTGACATTACTAAATTTCATGTCAGCGCTCCTTTAACGCTGGTGAAGTATAAGATAGCCAATGAGTTTGGGGAAAAAAACTAAAATATTCGTATTCGCGCTCACTGCATCTCAATTCACTGATCTTGTGTCCTACATTCACATATATGTGCAGATTCATATATGTGCAAATGTCTAGAACGATGGAGCGCCATGTTTAGAAAAGGACGAATGACATCTACAACCCAAAATTAGCTACATGTCATTGGCGTGTACAGTGCCAATGAAATGATGCACCTGTCTGGCAGTTTCCGTCCTTGTTTATGGCCTTGATAAAGTTAACTGCTTTGGCCCTCAGAAGCACTAACTGTATAGCACCGAAACAAAATAGTGCAATCGGCCGAACTGGCACCTTTTATGCTATGAACTACTACTCAGTTCGTGGTGCCATTTCATACCAAAAACAGCTTGTTTCTTTTCTTCTTTTTTTTGCTCTAAAACGTTCCAATTCTTTCACTTTTTCGTTACCACGCCCATTCAAATCGATCACCGGTGATAAACGACTCTGCATCATCGATTATGGCTTCATAAATTTGTTTCTCGTGCACACACTTTCTAGCAGATAGTCCAGCCACTCCACTTTCAGAATAAATTTGAATTTGCCCGTTTCGGCAACATGATGATTTTTGACAGACCTTTGCGCGAATCCATGTGGGCGTATTGTTGGTAAAGTACACTAGGCTAGCGAACTTGACAGAAGTGTGTGCCCCTCCTGAACATACTACAGTAACATTGAAGTTCTGTAATGAAAAGAACCTTAGCAAGCCACACATCAGAATAAAGTGTCAGCTTTGCAATTTGACTATCTTGAGCAGCAACAATTGCCAGAAATTCATGCCAGCTATACAACAGAGAACTATTCTTAGGAGTCAGGAAAAATTTGTTCTACAAAAAATAGTTAAGAAGGTCTGCCTTGTGTTTAAAGTGTCGAGATGGTCTTCTCTGACAGTTTTCAGCACTTTTGGTTTTGCTTGCATTGTTATATTAGACACAGGTTGGCATAAAGTGTCAGTAGTCGCTCCTATGACGTCGTCATCACGGACGCATGGGTGCGCACCAGCGCTGCAAAACACATGCGTTGCTTGAAATTGTTTTTCAACCCCACCTGAATTGAGTAAGGACGAAGATGACAGCACCTCAGCTTCAAGTTTTATTGCCACAATGTTTTGTGTCAGCCTGACGCATCTGCACGCGTTCATGGGTTTGTTTTGTTTACATCCTCAAGTTGCCGCCACCGTGACAAGTGCATAGAGTTTCTGACCTTTGTGCACAATTTTATAGCTATTCTGGTTACGTGCGTGGTCCGCACTTCGCAGGAGCGCGGTGTGTTGGCGTTGGCTGCAGAGGTTCTCCTATTGGCAAGAAGGCCCCCGGAGCACATCTTTGCCATAACTAAAGAGCAGTGCGAGAACTTTTAGAACTGCACGCGACTTTGTCTTTTTTTTATTACGACAAGCTCAAATATCCAAAAACATACGCTTGGATGTATATATTGGGACACCAACCTATGCGGAGTAAGGTGGTTCATGGAAAGAGGTGACGCTACATAAAATGGCAAGATTGACTGGACATCTCATTTATAGAGGGATTATTCACACAATCTATATTGGCACAGCTTGGAGACTCTCGTAATAAGACAACAAAAGTTTACTGAGAAAAGTGTGCGAGTACAATTGTGTTGCACGAAAAACCATGCAGTGCTTCACCACATAGCGCGAGCAACGAAGCAGCACCCAGGTACCGATTTTTTTTTTTTTTTGTCTATGTGAAGAGAAATATTTTGTACAACATTTATCATCTTTTATGCTTTTCCTGGGTTATTTATCTACAAAATGTATATTTTGAATTTTCTTTGTTCTGAATATTTTTACACATATAGTGTTTTTATTGAACTGTTTACGAATTTTCTTTGTTTTGAATATTTTTACACATATAGTGTTTTTATTGAACTGTTTACCAGCTGGCAACCACGAATTCTACACTTTTCACATTTTTATTCATTCTAAATCATTTTTGCTGCTCTACAACATATATTGCTTAAAAAGAGCATTTCATTGTCCAATGTATGGTATGCTGCAATGCGTGCTGGAGTACTTTTCAAATTAGAAAAAATGATCTTCTCGATACTTAGGAAAAACAACCATTTTAGTGAGGTAACGAAAGAGTTAAACAGCCGAAGCTATTGTTGCATCGGAGGTGATAACCAAGGATAATAAATGCAATGAAAGGAACGTCGATGATGCTGCGCATGCTCAAAAGTGATGCATTTATGGCTGTAGCTATCACTCATGTCGTTGCAAGCGTGATGCTCCATCGCTCTAGACACGAGAGTTTACCACTGTACAGCCGTGAGCACTGTTAGGGTGAACACGTGAGCGCATGGCCGTGCTCCGTGCAGTGGCAGTGTGCTGGCGCAAGCGTGCATCAAAGCGTAGCGACGCATGCGCACATGGACACACGGGAGCTAATTTATGGCGTCAGCTACATCGCTTGAGCACCCCATTTCTTAGTAGTCAAGCGCCGGTCTCGCTTGTCTGTAGTCTGTAGCCAGAGAGGCACTCTCGTGTGCACCTGCGCGACTTCAATTACATGTGCTGCTGCGCCGGCTGCACTGGTGCTCCGCAGAGTGCTGCCACGCTGAGCCACATTCACCGTAACAGTGCTCACTGCTGTACATCCATAGTGACCACATTCCAAGAAAGCTTTACCTCGGCAAAATTGAATATATTTTAAGCTGAGCAGCAATAAAGATGAGCCTTATACAACTACTGCATCTCGCACTTTTTGAAGTTGTTCTAGGCTGCATGCAGATAAATAATAATCCGCTTTCATCATTGTAAGGAAGCTACCTGGGTGTTTAGGCAGTCATACAAAGGTGTCCCAGGGTGAAATTCGAATTGTACTCCAGCCACACTGGGCTCACGTGCACATGATGTGGAAGGGACCCAAATGTGTTTTGGGAATTAAATCACAGATTTCTGTCATGATCGATGGTACCTGTGCAATGTCTGCATTATTTCGTTCTCAAACACAACAGGCAAGTTTTCCAAGGTTTTTTTGTCAGGAAAATGATTTAAAACTCACAAGTGAATCCTAAGATGAGAGTTTTTAGGAGCAAAACTCCTTAAGCCATGGGTCGTGTGTCAGCGATGTATGTAGTAGTAGTAGTAGTAGTAGTAGTAGTAGTAGTAGTAGTAGTAGTAGTAGTAGTAGTAGTAGTAGTAGTAGCAGTAGTAGTAGTAGTAGTAGTAGTAGGTAGCCACGTCCATGGCTGGACCAGAGGAGCGGTTCACGCGCACTCTTTTAAATTGAGGAGGAATAATTGAGGAGGAATAATTTTTAAATTGAGGAGGCATAATGTCCTTTGTTTTAGCAAGGTTTAGCATGGGTTGGGCCGCAGTGCCATGAACTAGCAGCAGTGAAAACTGGGAACTAGACACAAAGCGCAGGCTGTAAGAGAGTGCCTGCGTGCCACTCGCATAATCTGGCCGTGCCACCTCTCTATTAGTCCTTGAAATGTTCGCTGTATGGCGGTACTTCTATATGATGAATATACGACGAAAAGATGAGAGATGGCAGTACTTGGACTGTTTACTAGATGGACAGACAAACGGAGAGACAGACAGAAGTGCGAAGGAACAAATGCACAGACGGATGCATGGACAAATGGACACACGGACAGACGCATGGAGAAAACGCAGGAACAGACGAAAACGTGAACGGACTAACGAATGCTTCGCCCCACTCATCATCATGCACTCTGTGGATATGCTGTGATTTTTTCATGACATATGAACATTCAATTACTTCTTTTTATTAAATATAAGCCAACAGCAATTTTTCGAAATCAGCAACCGTGAATCTCTTTACACTTACCAACAACAGCAATAGTGAAAGCTTGCACAATGGTCTGAAAAGACAAAAGCAAACATGCAGCTTTTTTAAATGAAGGATATTTGCAGATGAAAAGTGCATCAAAATTTTAATTTTAAAAACTGTAAAGTGCAAGTACTATACCACTGTGTGACTCAAAGCATATCAATTACTATAGGTATAATTCTATTAAACTTCTAAGTAATGATAAAGTGTTAATGCAACAGCTATAATGCATAGTGACACACACACTCTAAAATAGGGCCTGTACATCTCTTACTGTTTTTAACTTTTCCCTGAAAAAATAATTATCATCACTGTAAGGTGCACTCTGTTATTAACTGTGCATTTGGCAGTTTCCTAAGGAACACCAGATGCAGTGCTATACTTGATATTCTAAAGCAGTGGTCGGATATCTACATGGCAGTAATATGCGGCTCCCCTCCCCCTTTCCCTTGCCCCTTTCTATCTGAAGGCCGACATGGAAATTTTCACCTCAGATAGAATTTCCGCTTGCAACCTTTCTTTGATTGCCACTTTGTGACATGCGCACTGAAAATAAGCATTATTTTTAATTCAGTTTAAGTGTGCAAAATTACAAACTTGTCAAATTAAGGTGTGCATCAGGGAGTTCTACTTGTTCTGGAGTCACCAATTCTGCTTTCACCACCATCTTTGAAATCACATAATAGCCTCGGTGTTTATTTCACAAAATAATTGACAGCATGCATGGAAATAGTTTGCCACAGCCACAATTTCAATGTGCATCAAGCCAGTAACATAATCAATACCGCCTTAACTGCGTTATTGCTTGCACCCAAGCCTTCAATACAACTGTGCTGCCACAAGCGATCAGTAAGTAGAAGGCCATACTACTAGCATTCAAAATTCTGCCGGATTCATAAATTGTAGAAACTGCTAAATTACAGACTCTGTGCAGTATCTCCTACACATAAAATTGTGCTTGTAACCGTGCCACACTATTTTTAAAACACTATCGTTAATTTTTCATCATATATTAAACCAGTGTTATTTATACTGCATTAAAAGAAACCTTTGTGGTCTGTTGTCGGGCTTCTCACAACAATGCAGCACTACCACAGCAACTCGCAGTCGGGGCTGCTAAACCTGTTCTCTCGTGGTTGATTCACATGCACCTTTTTTGCCTTGTGTGTCACCTCCAAATGAGTAAGTACGACTACTATTACTTGAGCTCTGATTCTGTTGGTTTCAGACCAGAATGGATGGCAGGTGGGTAAATGTTTCAGAGCACAAGGGTTCAACTACATTCCAGATAGATTAAATTACTGCACAATGCCCAGTCTTGTAGCTCTTCCGATATATCTTTTCCAGAATACTGACCGCATTCTAGTTATGATAGTACTGGAGAGCATGAGGAAGCACAGTACAGAGACGAAACTCACAAAGCCCATCAGGAGAAAGTAGTTTGTGGGCGTCTCCCGCCTCTTCACCATCAGGGCCAGGAGGAGTGCCATCGACAGGAGGAAGGCTCCTGTCATCATCCAGTGGCTAGAAACAAGAGAGATGAGCTTTACTTATTCAAAAATTCCCCACACACAAGTCATGAGGGGCTCTTGATTAAATTTTTGACCCCTTGCAGCTTCTCAGTGAGCACTGGATCACTGAGAATGTTTCGAATTTCCTGCGTCACAACACTAATGCATGCCGAGGTCAATGCCTATGCTGCAAGCTATAAAATGCAGGAAGTGGAGATAAAAATTTGAGCCACTTTTCCTTCCACCCCCCCTCACCCTTCCCCATAACTAAGACTTGTTTCTATAAGCAGTACCTTGTCAAAAAAGTAAGACAACCTTACATATAGCTGAAAATCAGGTGCAGAAAGAGTTTTTATGATTGAGAATGGCAATTGTGTTCTGTCGTGGTGGAATTTCATAAACGCTAGTTGTGAAAATGCAGTTAAACAACGCATCTGCACAGTGAAGTTAGAGTACTCTAATTCCTTAGCACTTTAACATTGTTTTGCAACATAGAACAACTAAGTCTGTTTTCGTTAAAGGGGTACTGACACAAAAACTTTGGCCTCTCGTTCTTCTGCTGCATTGTGTTGGAGGGACACTGTTAGATATAACATGACACATCGATTGCTGTGGCACGTGACAGATAATTAATTGCAGGCCCCTTATTATCAACCAGTTTTGGTTTGAAAGAGCTCCAAAAACAAGAAGCCGCCAAGTGCAACTATCCCCACCTGGTGTGTGCAGCTTTCAACCACGTCAGCACACAGAACTGTGACACACTTCCGCACAATCCGCATCAAGAATTACTTTCAAATAGGAAGTGAGACTGCAGAGTCGCCAAACGCAAAACTTTCAAGGCGTGTACCCCGGCCAAGCACTCATGACCAGCCGCCAAGAAGTATAGACTGCAGAAAAAACGCGGGAAAAGAAAAATGACGGCTATGACGTCGTCAGAACTTGTTTTATCAACTGCATCATGGTAACGTGAGAGAAGTAGGGAGTCCCCAAAGGGTCCTCTTCGAGGGTGTCAATGCCACGACGGAATCGATGGCTCACACGAACTTCAAAATTATTTCAAATTGCTTTCAAGCTGTTTTCACTGTTAATACTTTGCAGATGATATGTATACGAATGTTCACGAAAATTGACTCCGCAGGTTATCTCAGCCTCAAAATTTTGTGTTAGTACCCCTTTAATTTCGTTACATTAAAGGCACATTCATACTGAAGCCAGCGTGGCCAAAGCGGGCAGGTGATCATGGCAGAAGCAATGAAAACCTTCTAGAATATTACAATAATGGGGAAAATACCTCAAAGCAAGCAAGATTCTTCACAAACACTTTTCTGTCTTTGTTGCCAACTGAGTTCCCCACTTTATTAAAACCAGAGTGCAAGCAAGAGCAGCAGCTGTCTCTCAAAATAAACATGTGCAAATGTTTTACGTAAACTGGCGTGGAGAAGAAAGGAAAAATAGATAACCACCCGTTTGTGGCAAGAAGCCCCACAAAGAAAACTATACGAATTTCTCCGAAAGAAAAGCTTCTTAGTTGCCAAAAAATTCATCCTGGCCACAGGTCAAACCCAGAACCAACGCATTTTCGGGGCAGTCGCTCTACCATTTGAGGTAACTATAAAGCTAGCAACTAGCATTGCAAGGGCAAATTCATCGACATCTCAAAGCACATAAACAATTTTTCCTTCCTTAACCCTTCTGCCACCTCTGTCTGGTCTCCGTAAAACTCATTTGCATTACTTGCGTCCAAGTGTTTCATGTATACATGCTTCACAATGCAATGTGAAATATTGAAGTAAAAGTGTGTAAGTATAATGTGTGGCACAAGCGTACATTGCGATCCGGTGTCAGAACATGTGATTAACATAATGACTTCATAGTTTAAAGCCTGTCATCCACTACAAAAGGGCCACACGTTATTGTGCCTATTAACTCAAGGCCACATAGTGGGTGCATAGGAAGTTCGCAAAGTTACCATGCAATAAGTGTTTTAAATACGCAATAGAGACACGACACTAGGGACACAATATCGCTATCACATTCCACTCTTGAAGGCAAAGCCCAACAGCCTCCTCATTTTTCTTGCGTTATACTTATGAATCCACTACGTAGTATGACTTTTCGAAAGTTTCAAAAGCATATAGAAAATAGTGTTAATCAAGAACACAAATTCTTCGCTGGCACAAGTCACCATTGGAAGGCCTAAAAAATGCTGAAGACTAACCTTGCTCAGACACATTGCAGACAAGTGGATGCTTACATTTTATGGCAATGCACTGTGTCATTCAGCTTTTTCCATTCGTGAATTTTTTACCTCAAAACACATTACTGCTGTTCTTCAACCCCCGAATAACCTGAATTGAGTCCTCGCGACCTTTTCATTTTCTTGAAAGTGAAACATGTCCAAAAGGACTCCCTTTTGGAACTCTGGAGAGCACTCAAGATAATGTGACTGACCTGTTAAATGCCATATCAGTTGACTTCCAGCACTGCTACAATAAAGGGTAAAAACAACTTTGCTGGTGTGTATCTGCCCTAGGGAACTACACTGAAGAGGATGACATTGCTGTTTCAAAAAATGGAAGACTTTGGCTACTACAAACTCAGCCTCAATACTTTTGCAACATACCTCACATATAAACTGTAATATTGTTACAGTGAGTCTATTCCATTGCCAACTAGTAGCAGCAACAACAGCAAAGCAGAGAGAAGAATGACGTGCACTACTGACGAACACTCGCCGTGTAGCTCTTATGAATAAACCTCTCCTATGAACCACATCACAGAGGTTTATTCGTAAGGACCGGTTTACTTGTAAGAGATTCTTCCCGCTGTACTTGTTGCTGCCGTGTTTTTTCCACTGGTTCCGCAGACCACGCACGTACACATTCGGTGAGGTTTCAGTTGTGAGCGGTTAATGTTTCCTGGTCTTGTTTGGATATGCCAGGATTTTGAGAACTGCCCTCTTATGCGGCTAGAAGGACGTTGAAGAGGGGGACACCACTAAGAAAAGTCTCTAGCTTTGGAGCCAGCCAAATAGTCACCCCTGAAGAAGGGACCGAATCTGCCCCAAATTGTAGTGTCAGTTAGCAGTTTCTAATTTTAACATAAAAAAAATTGGACTAAGATTGGCTCAAGAGCTTTTTTTATTCATATGAGTTATAAAAGTGTGTTCCAAAGCCCAGATATCCTAATGGATGATTCTGCGGAGGCCTGCGCAATGTTGCGCCATCTGGGAGCAGCAATACAAAACACCAGATTACCGCGGCACCATCTCTGCATGTGCTCATCAGAAGCGCTAACATTGGCTTGTCTTATGGTCAACAGCTGACATGACAAGCAGTAGACTCCCTCGGTTTTGACTAAAGGAAAGTTTGTATTTTAGTACATGGGGCCTACGGGGAGTTTCAGAACACACATGATCGAAGATATATGGCGTGCGCCATCATCTAAAAACAAAGTAGAACACTGCAGCTCCCTTTCCTAGTCTTAGTGACCCTTCGGTTGATGTTGCAACCAGACTTGGTGAAAAAGTAGTTATTTTGTATGATGGTGGGATTAAAATTGTAGGTACTCTCACTAGTGTGCAAACCAAATGCTTTTCAGTAACTACAGCACACCTCCAGGTTTGAGAATATCAGCAACAGATGAACGGCACCTACAATACCATTTCATGTACTGACGACAATGGATAAACTTGTGAGTATAAAAGTCTCAAAAACTGGGATCGAGAATCGATAAACCAGATTCTTCTCTAGGTTACCGACTTTTCTTTCTCCCTAAAATTGCGGTCACAGGCTGCTATCAGTGCAGCATGGCGTAAGGGCTGACAAGTGTCTCTCCAAAGCACGGCAAACAGGTGATGTTGATGTGTACGTAAATACTGGAAAGCTTCTACTCCGGCTTTAGTGACCAGGCTTACTGGCTAGAGAATGATAATTGAATGGTCACACATCATCATGAGAAACGCTGTAGCAGAGTACTCGAGAAGTAACTTTGTTGTCATGGACTGCTTTGCGCACAATGAAGGCACAAAACATTACCATTTTTTGCATAGTGGCCTTATTGGAATGCAGCAATGCGGCCAGAAAAAGAATACCCGACACCGCAGAAGGTCATTGTAAGGCAGGCATCTCACACACAAACCTTTCGCTTCACAAGGAACGAAATGTTTGCTACACTACAAAATGGTTCTCCCATCGCTCACTTTCTCATTGCAATTAATAACTTTATGTTCATGCATGCTGTAGAGACAGGACTGGTCTCGAAATTTTGTTTAATGAAGCACACTATACAGTTACCATGCATTGAATTATAAACACAGTTATCAAATATCTATACTTGAAAATCAACATCAAGATTTTAATTGTCCTGGAACTCAGTATCAATACGTTTCTCGAACCCTGACGCCAAGTCCCCTTCATGGGAGATGCAAGTCGAAAAATGCAACTTTTCTTTCTAAAATTACCGATTTCTCATTTTTACTTGTTTTCACAGGTTTACTTTCTCTAATTTCACAAACAAAAAAGCAATTTAGATTGTAATTAAACTCAAAGTAGGTTAAGATCACTTTTACAGAGCACAAGGTGGATACTAAAAACTAAAATGAGCTCACTGTCTAGAGTTCCCTGGAAATTATCACTTGGCTCCTTGCCATTGCATTTTACGTGAGGAATTCATTAAACCCACAAGCTCAAAATAACCAGTACTGCTAAGCTCTCATAATGGGTGAAATCACCTTAAAAACATGAATTTTCATGATATATGCGCTTTCACTTATACTTTAACTGGAGTTTTTTTTTTTTTTAATTCATTTTTGGGCAACTTCTTGAGTTGGGACATCATGTTTTTGGTACTTGTATTAGCCTGATCAAGATGAAATTTTGCCCACATATTTCTTAACATGTGAAGGGTGCAAGTCTTCCCTTTAGAACCTGATATCACCTATATAATTATTATGAACCTAAAAAGTACTTAGCATGGGCTGAGGATTCTAACAATTCTCACATAACAATTTTTCTTGTCCTTTAAAATGTCTTATACACACTTATTGATAGTTATTTATATTTTACATTTAACATGGAGCACTATGAGCATTTAATGGCTCAGAACCATAAAATTTTAGTGGCTTAAAAAGATTGTCCAATATGAACTATTGTCAATGCACAAAACAAAAACTGTGCAACTTATAATAAAACTAATTGCATATTTAAAATCAGCATAAAAGCCTGTGTAGAGTAAAATTTTCATCACCGGTTGCTACAAATAAGGGCAACCTTTTTTTTTTTTTTCGAATTGCACCTCCCATTAGGAAAGTATCTATACATGAGATATGGAAAATGCATTCTTTCAAATGGCAGCCTTGGGCGACATTTCGTTAATGCTGTCCTCTACACCCCCTTCCCCCCCCCCCCCACGGTTCAGCCTCCTTCACTGCCCTAAACTTTGTGGGGCCAAGTTTCATGAGTGCAACCCGCCAGTCAAAGTGAGATTGAGACCACTGCTCTACAGCAAGTACTAAACTGTCTGGAGCAATAAAGCTATGTTGGCACAGTGCACCATGCCAGTCTTTCTTCACAAAATTTTTTTCACCTCAGACAATGCTGCCATAATCCAAAGCAAAATAGAAGCTTTTTGCAGTGAGATTTTAATGTTGTTTAGATTGGACACCAAGTAGCAGATGCTGCCACATAAAATTAACAGTATGCTTTATGAAAAAGAAGGAACCTTGACATGCGGAAGGTTTTACTGTGCTCAACCAGCATATAAACTGACTGAGTGTTGCAAATGAGTTCATGAACTGCTTAATACATCATGTTTCTTTAAATAGGAGCTGAACCAAAGCAAAATTAAAAGCCCTGAACCTGAACACATTTTATTTTCAATTATGTGATAAGAAAGCTCTAAAATGCTACTGCCCCACCAGTATTTCATTTAAAACATTGATTTAATTCTACAACACTTTTCTTTGTTAAGCAGCTCTCCATGTAGTGTAGGTGTTTACATAGAAATATGCTTTGGCTATGACTTACACAAAAAACCCTTTATCTTAACTACTGAGCTTGTAATAAGGCTAGCACTCATTCACTTCGCTGTTTCAAGCTTAAATACAAGAGCATAGTACGTGGACTTACTAGTGCAAACAGGAACCATTTTCCCGTGTTGAAAACCCTAATAGTTGCATACATTGAAAATGTGCAGCTTTCCTATCTTCTCACAAATAAGAATAACAATAGCTGGGGTTTGATGCTCCAAAACAATGATATGACTATGAGCAATGCTGTAGTGGAGGGCTCCAGAAATTTCAACCATCTTGTGGAATTTAACGTGCATTGAAATCGCATCGACACAAGCCCCTACTATTTTGCCTCCACCGAAATTAGACTGCCGCAGCCAGGATCGAACCTGTGACTTCTGGGTCAGCAGCCGCGCACCATAACCGCTGCCCAAGGTGGACTATTTTCTCACAAATAAAATAAAACTTTAATTGAACATCTATGCAGCCCCAAATACAGAGCCTTTGTGATCATTGTTCAAACACTTTAGAGACGCAATATGGTTTCTGCATGAAATGCATCATTACAAAAACACACAAAACAAATAATTAGGAGAGTGAGATAAATGCTGTTGTAGTATTTCCATAAGTAGTGCACTGTTGTCAGGTTAAAAGTAGGTGAAGTTGAGACATGTGCACACGTTCTCTACATCAAGAGCTAGCTTCGTAAATGTGTGCAATAATACAACGTAACGGATCCTGCAAACTTTCATGCCTATCTTCCATGTTATGTACCACCTCTGCCGAAAGCACTGAAGCTGTAAATGGAAGTTCACTTGCATCAGAGAGCCTCAACACGAATTGGCGGAGTCTTACGTGCCAGCGATTATGAGGCATGCTACCACGCAGGGCTAAAAAAATTTCTACAAGTTCTCCAACATCGCACATCTCTCGCTAAAGATAGCATGCCTGCTCAGTGTCACCCGCAAGTAGTATGTGCACCGCCCCAATACGTAGATTCACTGATGTGATTCAACAGCTGCTCAGAGTTGCGTCTGTGTTCGTTTCACTTTTCATTGTCATAGTTTTGTGTCCCATCATTAAGCTACGCTCAATGACCTCATTGCTTGCGCGAACATCAGTTTAATTATGCAAGGCTGGTTAAAATCAAAACACGCCAGTGCATTCGTAGAGTGCATGGTTTCGCAGTGGGCGAGCAATGCAATATCGACGGGCAAAGGAAACAAGTGCACCTACTTCTGGCTTATGTAGAGCTTGACTGCTGGAGTAAACATTCCGAAGGCTGCTATCATCGTCGTAGCGAACAGTTGAATGCTGAGGATGCCGTAGACCTTTCGCAGGAAACCTGCGACAGCATTCAGAAACCAAAGAAAGCGCAGCCTCAGTTCGAGAATGATTCGAAAACCAAAGGATGTTTACGAAAGCTCGTGCCAGTCTTTCTAGAAACACACGGGCCGGAACGCGCGACAGCATAGAACAGAACCCGCTTTTTGCGCGTGCAACAGCACTTACCAAGTCGAACGTAGACGTTTGCTTTCGAGACGTTGTTATTATAGCAAAAATCGTCCAGAATCGACGACTGCCCTGCTCTGTCGTCCATACTGATTTTCACGTCAGCCATGGTCGAGGACTAGAAACACCGTTGGTTCTCGCCTGAGCGCAGGCAGCGCACTTGGAGATGCTTGTCACGAAACACGGCCGCAGTGCAGCAATACAGTCGAAGCGGTAGGCCTTTTGGTTCGACAAGGCAGAGGAGGCTATGGACAAGGCGACAACGGCGAGAGCTCAGCGAAACAGCGCACGGCACACTAGTTCCTGCGACGGCAACCACCGACTACTGCTGTTACACGAAACCAAAGCTTGGCAAAAGGGAAACTCCACCCCTCTATGTCAGCTCATTACTCCATACTGAAGAGGGCCATTATAAGTCAATCAAAGTACAATTGGAGACGCGCTTGATTCACTTTATTGCTAAAACCAGAGCATTAGAGTGACCCTAGAGTACTCTAGTTAAAATCATGGCTTGTTCGCTGCAAAACTTTATAGTTTTTAAAATACTTGGGAAGTGTTTTGTTCATGAGAAGTAAATTATTCCCGTTCTCTGTCAGTCCATACCACTTCGTACATGTTGCCCTCATGTTTTTTTTTTTCTTTTTTGAAAAATGTTGTTGTGGGCTTGCTTAGGTTCATGATATGTGGGGTTTAACGTCCCAAAACCACCCTATGATTATGAGAGACGCCGTAGTGGAGGCCTCCGGAAGTTTCGACCAACTGGGGTTCTTTAACGTGCACCCAAATCTGAGCACACGGGCCTACAACATTTCCGCCTTCAGCTTGCTTAGGTTCACTGGGGATAATAAACGGTAGAAGAACCTTCGTCAGATGCAGCCGCACAAACCGGAATTCGCTGACGTTGAGTGGTGGCAGTGTGGGAGCTGAGTTGGTGCAGTGAGCATAAAAGCTATCAGAGATTGCGATTCAGCCTGCACTTCAAAATTTCAATGAAGATGCGTAAATGGTTATATTATCTTCTTTCTTATCATATTTTAATTCATGCTTTGCCACACTGCCTAGCTAATCTTACTTTTGTTCATCATGATTTCATAAAGGTGCAAATAAGTGAGACTGTCAAATTGCACTGTAGACGGGGACAAACATTGTTAAGTCATGCATATATCATCAAACCATCAACTAAATTTTATGCGCGTGACTACGTAAGCCTTTCAGACTGCTCAACAGCAGCCAGTGCGGGAATTTTATCTTGGAGGTCATGAAATTTTTTAGCCACACTAGCACGGCGCAACTTCTAGCATGCACTAACTTCATCTCTTCACGTGGCTAGAGCTTTCGCTTTGGCATAGCCTTTTAGGTTTCCCTTACCTGGCAAATAAGCGCGAAACACCCGTCATCTATGGCAGCGCTACCTACGTAGGAATAAGGGTCTTTGTATTTGGCCTTTGAGATAAGCAACCTAAGCATTTGCTAGTTTTAGAGGCTTTGCCTGTAGTGAAAGGGTTGTTTGTTGAATGAGCGCAAAACGCTTGTCTATATAACTTCGGCACTTACGCATAGTTAATTTTAATTACCTTTACGCTTTTTAAAACTTTTTTACTTTATTTTTGTTGCATATAAGTTGCATAGACGTAAAAATTTATTTGAAGACACTTCTACTTAAGTAGCGCCACCAACATAGTTCCGATGACGGCTGCTTTTCAAGTCACCGCCAATAATCCGGCAGACAAGAGTAATCTAAAAGGCTACGGCTTCGGTCTTTTTTATTTTTCTTTTTTTTTTTGCGCCACTTGACGCATTTGCGCGTAAGCAGCACGTAAACATGGCTGTCGGATACGCTCTCCGTGCCTTCCTCGTCGCTTTCTTCGTCGCTGTGTGCAGCGTGTCCACCGCCCAGGCATCGGGACTGGACACTGGAGACGCGCTCGCGCTCATTTTGGGCATCGTGATCACCGTCTTCGGCACCTGTGCCTGCCTGGGAATCTACGCGAGAAAGCAGAACGGTCTGTGAGATAAGCCGCACCGCCCACCGTGTTACAGCGAAGGAAGCAGCAGTTGCGCCTTTACTCACGCAAGATGTTGCGACCGTTTTCTTCGAAAAACTGGTCGCCTCTGATGCACTCAACGATTGTTTTTTCTCTTCGGCGTGGAAAAACCACGACGGCACGTCAGCACTTCTCCGCACGTATTTGCATGGACCGCTGGATCGCCGAGCGTTGTTTATCTGCGGGTGTCCACCTCTAAGGCGTCATGTTTGCCCGTAGTGCGGTTCTTCTCGGCTGAATTGTTCCCGGTTACTGCCTGTTATTCAAGCATGCAATTTCTTAGTCCTCGGATGCCAAACTAGTCTTCGTGCTGTGACCAAGCAATAAATGTCGCTATGATTAATGCGTTTTCAGTGTCTCGTGTGTTCGTCACGCGTGTCTTTTGCCTCGTAGTTGCACCAACTGGCATCAGCCTCATTGCGATTCTGCATGCGAATGAGTACTGATCTTTTCAGCATGAAGTTTTCACATTGCAGCTGTCTGTTGGAAACGCAGAATTCTTGTAATCGAAGTGCCGGCAGCTGTGTGGTGTGTCTTACGTACGTAGAATTTTTATGTTACGTTATTACATGCTGCATTTTAATGTCTGCTTTGCATTTAGTTTGAGGCGAAATGCGAGAGCACCCGTGCTTTCAGGTTTAGGTTCCCGTGAATTAAATATCATACTTGGCCTTATTGTGTGCCATACAATCGTATCATCGTTTTGTCACTTTAAGCTTCTAACTTTAAATTATAGTAGCAAAAGAGGCCTGTGCAAAAGGCAGGCAAAGTAAACTTGCAGAGTACTCGCAAAGTTTGTGCCAACCAACTTTTGCCTCTAGAGTTTTATGATGTACGTGCCAGCCGCTCAGTGCGAGTATTGTTTTTTTATTCATTGCAATTGGCCGAAAGGTGTGCAATAACTGCGTTTATGACTTATTATTCCGTAATGCCAAAGGACCGGCAGTGCACAAACATTTTGTGATGAGAGGGTGCTTGTGCATCTGAAGATCTTTAGCTTAAATGTTCTATTGCTGGGCCGGCTACACTGCAGTGGCGGATCCAGAGTGGGGGTGGTTGGGGCAAGCGCCCCTTCCGAACTTTCTGTCAGCCCCCCTTCCCACCTGTCAGTGCTCACAGTCTCCCTACTATCGCCAATAAGGACAAATGAGTGAAACAAGTGTGAGTACACATTAACAGTATTTATGCTGCGAAGGGGTTTTTCTGCTAGCGAAAACAAGAAGTCATGACCACGCCCCCCTCTTGATGTTACTTTAGGCAACTGCCCCCCCCCCCCCCTGAAATGAGTCGCCGGATCCACCCATGGTACACTGACGGACCTAACTGCTGCCCACAATTGCACTGAGACAGTGCACAGCTCAACTACCCAGTAACGGTGGCGACATGGTCTACAATGTCTTACGAAGTGGCTACAAGGTCTTTTATCCCTGTCTGCTTCGTAAGGTTGAACATTTGGGCGAGTTCGTGGGCAGTCAAGAACAATGTGGAATTTTAAGGACACAATGAAGAGGCAACATGCAAGGCTAGCGCCTACTATCGACGGAAAGTCATTTTCAAAAGAAATATTTATAAATGGGAATTCCTTGCAAGTGCCCATGCACTGATTCCTGTACATAGGATCACATGTTCAGAGACCTTGCATAATCAAAGACAAGAGCTACATATTTGATTGCATGTTAAGGGTTATAAAGATGTATAAGCTCCTCATTGTAAAACGATGCGGATTGCTTCTTGAATGTGTCTTCTTTTAAGACTCCACGCTGTTGACAAAAAAAAGGATTTACTTCATCCCCTTGATAACCTGAAGGAAAGCAAGAATACTAATGTATTGCTGTTTAACTTGTCCGACTCCTCTGTTATAATTGTGCCAGACAGATTTACTGAAAGGCGACGAGGTCATACTTCTGTAATTTACTAATCTTATAGCTAACTTGGCAAAATAGTGTTGCCAAGCGAACACTTCAGTGCTTTGAGTTTATATCACCAAAGCTTGGCAAGGAACGCTTATTCTTCAAAAACGGTTGACACCAAAAATGAGAGCACATATTTATGGACTTCATTGCCTGCGCTCAAGGGGCCAGCCAGCCAAGTTAGTGTGAATTAGTAAATCTGAATATAAGGTTAACTATTTGGACGGTGAGCGGATCACTTGGCTAAGTGAAAATATCAACATTATATACAGCCTATATTAGTCGTTTATCCTGCTCGTAATGACACGACAAAGTTGTTTTCTTAGCACTTGCTCTACAAATTGTTATAATTTCACTCTCTTCAATTTTCAAAACTATTTGATGTCAGGTATATTTGGGCATATTACCTGACAATCACAATCAGGCATTCACACTCGAATCACATTTGTTATATATTGAAAGATATGCAGATATGTGTTTGGCATACCGCTGGTGCCTAAACATTCATTTCTAGTAACAAAGCTTGCTTATAAATGCCAGAGTTTGAATTTTACTAATGATTTTAGTGTTGAAACTTTGAATTAAGTCAATAGGCTACACCAAGTGTGTGAATGAAAAAAACATAAAGAAAGAGCCAGTTGTGAGCGAAAACATTCTTTAGCACCATTACTAGATAGTTCATTTTGGCTTGTGATTTGTGGCCACTAAAAGTGATTTCAGCAGTACATTATTTCTTGGCATTCTTGAGGTACACTGTATATAAACCTAAGCAACTTTTGCAAAACTTCTATAAGCAGTGATACGAGAGATTGGCTCACTTCTGATCTCGCAGTTCTTTGCTTTTATTCACATCCAGTTAGAGTGAGAATTCACACTGATATCGTAACAGCATCAGGCTTCACACATTTGAAAAGTTTATCTTCTTGAAACTGCCTTATATTCGTAAGGCATGGCACAGTGTTACACAGCGTAATCCGAGACAACCTCTCGGAGTGGCAATTGCCAATAAAAATTGTGTATGATGGTACAGCGCTTAAAAAATATGTATGGCATTTCTGGCGATGCCTTTATTAGAAGTAGCCGCCATAATTTCATGTTCAGGCTGAATGTTAAAGCACCCTTCCTGCTGCGTGTGGACCACTTGCGTTGATGTAGCTGATTCTCCACATATTTTCTTCTCTTGAAATCTACATACATTACTCAGCAGACATCAATATCTGCCATCTGGGCTCCTTATCTGGGCTTCTTATCTCCAGGTGAAAGTGCTCAGGTGTGAGTCATACTTGGCCTCTCAGGCATGAGTGATACGTGACCTCCTGAGAGTATCTGAACAGATCAGTTGCATTGAACATTTGAGAAAGAAAAGTGTTTGTCACAGCTTACAAAAACAGGGAGGAGTTTCTCCCTGTTTTTGGAGCTGTGACAAACACTTTTCTTGCCCCCTTTCGACCTTGTGATGCACAATAGGGGAAGCATGGGGTGATGCAAGCTCATTTTTCTAAAACGTATTGTTTTTAAACATGTGAAACACTTATATTAAGTGAAAAATATTTTATACAAGGCTCAAAGGCAGTGAGTATGGGACGAAACAATAAAAGCATAGGTAAACTTGTGAGGAACAGGGAACATGTAAGTGAATAATAACAAAACAATAAAATACAATGTAACAAAACTAATAGTCAGTATGTTATCAAAATTCAAAGCATATACAGTAACAGATTACAGCGCATTAATGAAAAAAAAATGCAATGCATCGCAAAAATAATGCTTGAAACATGAACGATTAAAGAGCTTATGTCCTTATTGCTAACGATGCACTTCAATATCAATAATCAATCATCATGGAACTTCATTTTTTGTGAATACGATAATGAAAATAGAAGAACTATTTGGACCAATAGCCTTTAGTAGCTAGTGGCAGGTCCAATACAATGTGCAACAAAGAATTTACAGTACAGCTTTAAGGGAAGAAATAAAACTGATCATATAATACAGAAAATACATGTAGTACATTAATGTATTCATTTTGTCTTGTAAACATGCATGCTTATTAGATTATAACTAGCTTGCTATGCATAGGCACTCACTTCAAAAAGAACACAATCAAAATCAAGTCAAGCCTACACACAGGCTTACATGTTCCAAATCTATAGAAAAAAATAACTTTGAAATGACCTCCAAATTACGTGCTGCTCTAATCTCTTGGGCGACCATTTAACATGTTCCATGTTATTGTTCTATTGAATTCTGTTTCTCCATTACCATTATAACATTTTGGAATATTTAAATTACCATTTGCAGCATGTCAAATATTGTGTACAGGAATTGAAAAATCTCAGCAGGCAAAGTGAATTTCTATTAATTATGCTATTCATTGAAATGCAAATTCCTAGTCTCCACTGAATGAGAAAGAGCCATGTTCAGTTGAAATAATGAAGATCTATAAAAGTTGAATGTGCCTGTGACATTATATGCCAGCTTGAAACCGTACCTTCTGTCATTCTTCTAAACATGAAAGTTTAAATTTGTGTTATACTGAAACGAAATCATGCTGCTTGTAGGTCATACAATTCGTTGTTGTTTTTTTCTGCCAGGAATCATTAGCAGCAGTTTGTGACTGTCAAAATGTGCGTGAAAGGGCTTTGTAAACTATGTGCAGTGTTCTGTTAGTACAGAAGGAAAAAGTATGTTGGAGCTCGGGCTTTACATTTGACAAAATTCAAAGATGTTCTTGGGCCAAAAGCTGCTGATAGGCTCACGCACTGATTAAATGGCGTGGCCACTCAAACCCTGTTCGAAGCACTGCATATTTGAGGCTGAGTATTGACCCACGAGAGCGCACTTCCTCATGAGCACACTATGATATGCCCTGACATACCGATGCTAATTAGTTGTTTGCTAGTACCATATGGTGTGCGTATATGTTATCTCCTGTTGTATTTATTAAAGAACACGGGCACTTTGTTTAGTCGAAAATTAAGATCTCAGTTCCCCCGGAAAGCTCCATTTCACTCATTTTGATCACAAAGAATCATGAAAGTTTGCGCATGTTAGCATTAGCATTAGATTACTGAAAAGAGCTTTCTTTTAAAACAAAAAGAACGTTTTCTTGCATATTTGCGTACAAGGACTCAAAAGTGTTGAAAGCAGCCTTTGTGGCTGTATCACAGTGCACCTTATATCGAAGTCAAACATCAGTGTCACTTTCACTGAGTAATTGTGATGTAGTAGTATATATGTCATGGTTAAATTCGTCACGCAGCAAGGCGTGTGACGCGACGAAGATGGAGACAGTGGGAAAAACAAAATGAAGTTACATTCGACGAGAAAAAAAAAATGTTGCAAATACAGTAACATACGTCACGCACGCACGCGGTTGACACACACAAGAAAAGAGTAAACCGTCTCACAGTCTGTGCAATATAGCCCGGTGCCTTAAAGTGGGACCCGTTGTGTGCTCGGATGCAGTCGTCGCTTGAGTGCACAGGTCAGCATACCGCTGTAGAGGGCATCGCCAGGTCTAGGCGTAGCCGCACACTGTCAGCGACGTTGGCTCCCTGGACGTGGTCAGCAGTTCCGGTGTTTCGAGGGCGCTCGCCGTACCGCAGGACCACTCACCCAGAACTCGTGCCTGGCCACGCCGACACGCCGTGCCCCGAGGACGTCAATGGCTCGAGGACAGGAACCCGGCCTTTCGAATCTCGCGCGTAGTTGCGGGTTCGCTATAGGCTCCCTTGCATCGTCTTGTCGGCGTCCGAACAGCTTCATTCTGCGCGAGCGCCTTCTCTTCTTTTTTCAATAGGCGCGCTTCAATTTTCCTTCATTTTTGTCATCTTCCAGGTTATGTGGCGCTGTCGTCTGCTATGCTCGCATTTTCCAAGCTACTTCACCACATCACCCCCCCCCCCCCCTAAAGATCCGGTAGAAGAACTTGAGGGCACTGGGGACACGTTGATTCGCAGACAGGAACACACACGAAAGCACCACTGCACACAATAGCAGTTCCGAGCCCGGCACACTCGGCATATTCGATCACAAAAGTCCACACCAGTAAAAAAATAAATAAAAATAAGTCTCAAAACTAAAGCGTCATGATACTTGTATCGCACTGTAAGGTCGACATCACAAGCCATTAATACCACTGGGCATCGATTCTTTATGCAGACGTTGCTTACGGAGTTGGCAAATGGCTCATGTAGTCTGCGCCTACATTGTCACTGCATTTTATATACTCGACCGAAAAGTCGAATTCCATAAGAATGAGGCTCCACCGTAACACGCGGCTGTTCACATACTTGGCTGACTTGGTGTACACATGCGATTTGTGGTCACTTTATAGAATGAATGTGCGTCCGAATTAGAAGATCTAAAATTTCCGGACCGCCCACATAAGAGCCAGGGCCTCTCACTCCACTGTAGAGTAAGCAGTTTCACGTGATTGCAGTCTACGGCTTGCGTATGACACTGAGTGCAGTATTCCTTTCGTTGGAATGGAACGCATGGTAGCTCATCGCTTTTGGTGTCATCCGCCTGGAAACAGCTGATGCTTCATGCGGTGGCGCAGGCGGCCGTTCCTCATACTTCTTCAGTAGGTTTATGTGGAATAGCGTGCTTCTGGTACCGAGTTCACTTACATAATCGACATCACTTCTCCTCTCAAGGACATTAGAGGGTCCTTTCCACGTCAGAACCAATTTGTTGGCATCCGATTGAAGCCGTAGCAGAACCTTGGCTCCAGGGGATCGATAATTGACGTAGTCTGTTCTTTCGGCCATAATGCTTCTGCTGTACCATCTTCGCTTTTTGAAGCTCCTCCTTGGCTAAACGGCAGGTGTCTTCAAGATGATTCCGCAGTTAGACTACGTACCCGTAGGATGTTTTTACATCATCAAGAAATTCTTTCAATATCGCCAGGGGACCTCTGACGTAACGGCCGTAGAGCAAGTGAAACGGCGAGAAGCCTAAGCTCGACTGGGGAACTTCGCTATAAGCGAAGAGTAAGGGCGCCAAGTACCGGTCCCATTTCTTCGGACTCTCCTGACACATTCTTCTTATCATTAATTTGTTTCAGGGCGCCCTTGAACCTCTCTACAAGGCCATTAGCCATGGGATGATATAGAGTAGTTTGCAGTTGTTTGAAGGAGATAAGTCGGCTTAGCTCCTTCATTAAGCGTGACGAGAATGACGTGCCGCTGTCACTAATTATCTCCCTTGGGACTCCTACGCGAGAAAACATCTCCAGAAGCACCTCAGCTACTTTCTCCGTCTCGATGCTCGGCAGCAGTACAGCATCGGGATAACGCGCTGTCATGTCCACCATTGTGAGTACGTACTTGTTCCCGCCCTCTGACGTCGGCGATAATGGACCCACGATATCAATGGCTACTTTCTTGAACGGGGTGTCAATTATAGTAGTGTTGCCGAGTGGTACACGACCCACCAAGTGCTTGAGAATAGTTCTTTGACATATGTCACACGATTTAACAAATCGTGTGATGTCTGACTGAAACCCTGGCGAGTAGAACTCTTCGAGTACCTGGTCTGTGCCTCGTTTAATTTCCTGGTGGCCCGAAAGGATGCTTTCATGGGCCATTTTCATGACAAAATGTCGGAGGCTCCTTGGTATCACAAGCTGATCTACCTGCCTCTTAGAGTGGATGGTGTACTTGCGATAAAGGATTCCGTCCTTCATAAATAACAATATTTTAGCAAACCTTGTCTTGACCTTTTGGTTAACGGCTTCAAAGCACTTCCGCAGGCTGCTGTCTTCCTCCTGTTTGGTTCTAAAGTCCTGTCGGCTGATGCCCTAGGGGTTAATAACTGGTGAAGGGAGTAGGTGTGAATTTCTTGTCTGTCGGTATGCCGCTGCAAGTTTTGTCTTGACGCCTGTTTTCCTTGCAGCCGATGCCGAAGTCTGCGCATACAAGAGTCCGTGTGCAGAACCGGAATTTTCTGCGCCAGAATACTCTTCTGCAGCATTCCGGGTGTAAAGATGGCTCTTCCAATCATTATCAGGATTGTGAGCATCTCGAACGCCTTTCACATTTCCCAAGACATCATATAAAGGATTATTCATACAAAGGGCTCGAGTTGTGCCAGTGAAGAAAGGTGAAATAATGCCCACGTGTGCTTCGGGTAGCTTTATCAACCGTCCATCCAAGAGGTGAATCGAGGAAATCTGTCCAGTCAGCTTGCTATCCGCCACGAGAGACTTTTTGACAATGATGGAATCACATCCGGTATCTCGCAGTACTGTTGCGGGATGTCCTTCGAGTACACCTTCACCCGTGGGCAATGATATTTCCTTCAGCTTGACCGGGTGTGTTTCCGCGCACTCCGGACTATAAGGAACACAAAGGGAAGCCTGCGACTCTGAATTAATTACCTTGGCTTCATCTCTTTGTTGTAAAGAGCATGAGGCCTTCTCAACGCTGTTGACCTTTTTGGGGCAGTCACCTGTTTTATGCCCGGTGCGGCGACACTTTCCACAAAAGGGTGGCTTTGTACCTGGACCCTTTGTTTTGGTCCCGCAATCAGCAGCTCTGTGACCCTTCTTGTTACAAAGGAAGCACTACGGTATTTCTTTATCGTTTTGCCTCTCGGAAGTTCTAGTTTGACATGGGGGCTTGCTCCGGATATCGTCTTTACATTTGCCAAGGTTAATCAACACCTTGGCCTCCTAGTAGTGGTCTGTAGCCTCCGCAAGTTTTTCAAGGCTTTCACAGTTTCTTTCTTTAAGAAACACAGCAAGTTTCTCAAGGCACTGCGCGAGAAACTGCCCCCGGACAATTTTGTCTTGCAGAGCATCGAAGGTCCGGTCTGTCTTGGCCATTTCTCGCCAATGGTGAAAATACCCTAATAAACGCCCGGTAAACTGCGTGACCGTTTCAGAATTATCTTCTTTTGCTGATCGAAATTTTGTCCCATAGCCTTCTTCTGGGAACCTAAAGTGCTGTAGTAGCATTTTCTTCAACGTTACGTAGTCCGTGGCATGTTCAGGTGCCATATCCTACCAACTACACTCGAGGCTCCTCCGGTCAAGCAAAGGCTTAGTGATATGGCCCACTTGTCTTGCGGTCAGTCTTGACTAGTAGCGACGCACTCAAATCACTGTATGAATGCGTCCAGCTCATTGCGTTCCTCTTTAAAAGCTAGGATGAGTTTATGTGGACTTAGATAGCTCTGCGTGGTGCCTTCGGGCGCACTTTCGGTAAGCTGCCAAGTATTGTGCTATACCTGCTGTCACACCTAACTGATGCAACATTATATTGAGCTGAAGAACTTCCTTCTCTGCTTTTAATCTAGCGACTGCCTCTGCCTCGGCTTTTTTCGTGGCATTTCGTTCAGCCAGACGAGCGTCATATGCCTCTTTTTCGCGTGCACGTTCTTGGTCAATCTAGGCTTTTAGTACTGAGCCACATAATCCCGATTCCTTTCCGATTGCCGTCAACTTATCTGCATCCATCATCGACCGCCACACATACATATGCGATGTAATACCCTTTTTAGATGGAACAAGAGTAGTCCTGTCGTGGATGCGAGATATGACGTGGTTAGGTTCGTCACGTAGCAAGGCGTGTGACGCGAGGAAGATGGAGTCAGTGGGGAAAACAAAATGAAGTTATATTCGATGAGAAAAAACTATTGCAAATACAGTAACATACGTCGTACACGCATGTGGTTCACACACATAAGAAAAGAGCAAACCGTCCCACAGTCTGTGTCGTAGCCCGGTGCCTTGAAGTGACCCGTTGCGTGCTCGGATGCAGTCGTCGCTTGAGTGCACAGGTCACATACCGCTGTAGAGGGCATCGCCAGGTCTAGGCGTAGCCGCACACTGTCAGCGACGTTGGCTCGCTGGACGTGGTCAGCAGTTCCGGTCTTTCGAAGGCGCTCGCCGTACCGGTGATGTCCGCAGGACCACTCACCCAGAACTCATGCCTGGCCACGTCTACACGCCGCGCCCCGAGGACGTCAATGCTCAAGGACAGGAACCCGCCCTCTCGAACCTCGCGCTTAGTAGCTGGTTCGCCCTAGGCTCCCTTGCGTCATCTCGTCAGCGTCCGAACAGCTTCGTTATGCTGATGATGATGATTGCACAGCCATGCCTCGCACCCACTCAGGGGAATCGGCCAAGAATCGATGACTTAATTGAATAAGATTTTTTTTTCAATATCGAAACCACCCACCGGGAAAAAGAAAGAAAAAAGAAGACACCCTAGGCAGAACTAAAGTAGTCCAATAGTTGTTTGTCACTCGTTCAGATAAGACAATTATTCATTACCTTGAATAGGAATCAGTATGGTTAAACAATGCTATTGTGTATGTTGGAATTTTTTGCACGAATAATAATCACGCAATAAAAGCTTAATTCTTTTACTTTCATTAAGGTACTTGAAGAACTGTATAGAAAATGTTCTCGTGGCTGAAGCCCAGATCGTAAGCACCAAAGGAAAGTATATTTTCTATAGTGAAATTCAGTTCCAGGCTAGCGAATGAGAGGACTAAGAGTGTTTTCCTGAGCAATTTGTATCGGCAACATGATAAAAAATAGTGCTCTATTGTTTCCGGTTCTGAACAAAGGTTGCATAGTGGTGATATCGCCAGACCAGCCCTATGTGAGTAGAAATATAACGGGTGGACACGACATCAAAATCTGGCTGTTATGGTTTCCAACTGTCTTGTAGGACACCGATGAATTTTCCATGGAAATCTTAAGTGAGTATATTCTGGGGTTGACACTATTGGTTCCATGGCGTCTGCACTAAGCGCAAGTTTTCTGTATCTTGTCGCAGTTATAGTGGCCACTTTGGGAAGGACTGATAGTACTGGCCCTTGCAATGCTGCTCGTGCTAGAGAGTCGGCCATTTCATTTACTTCTAAGCCGCAATGACCAGGTACCCATACTAAATTCAGTAGCTGCAGCTGAGGAGGGACTAGCATAAGGAGCGTCCTTAAGGCAATCGATTTTGTTGACGCCGTAATCGACGTACATACTGACAGGGAATCCGTGATTATAATCGCGTTATCGGCGTCAAAGGTAGCTTTCGCAGTGCTAGAACTATTGCCAACAGTTCAGCTTCAAAAACTGGGGTGAAATCCGGTAATATTAATGAAAAAGACCAGTCAAGCGAATAGGAGTATATACCTACACCTGTCTTTTCATCCATTACTGAAGCATCTGTGGCTATAATATTATTCGTTTCTGCGTGTGCAAGATAATCCTGCAGTCGGCTATTTAAGGCCCTATACGATTGTAATTTAGCCTTAGAGGGAAAAATCTTGTCGAATTCTATCTTAAGAACTTGATTTGTAACCTGCGCCGCAATCACATCTGGAATTTTTACATTTATCCCATCTAGTTGTTTCTGGACAAAAGCAATTTGAGGTGTTTGACACCATGGCCAGTGGGCAAGAAAAAAGGTGTCTGGGTCATTTATAAAAGCATATTCAAATCGTCTTGGTGCATAGCTATAAAATTATGCGCGAGCGCCTCCTCTTCTTTCTTCAATGGGCGCGCTGCAATGCCACTTCATTTTTGTCATTTTCCAGGTGATGTGGCGCTGTCGTCTGCTATGCTGGCATTTTCCAAGCTACTACATCACAGTAATAAAAAATTCCCAAGCATTTCCCCGAGAGTGAACATGGTTAAGTGCGAATGCACGGGGTGATGCTATGAGGGGTATTTATTAATTCGCACTATTATATTTATTAATCACACTAAGGTGCGTTTATGGTGTCATGGTTCCTGGGAATCGCAATTTGACCACACGGGGGAGTTTACGTTAACTCACTGGCGAATGCCAACGGATTTTACCTTTGCTCCCCCTCATAGCATCACCCCGTGCATTCGCACTTAACCATGTTCACCCTCGGGGAAATGCTTGGGAGTTTTATTACTGATGATGATGATTAAAGTGTGATTAATGAATTTAAGTGTTGTTTGTCATGAAGCATTTGTACACAGATACATTATATACGAAGTATTATTTATTTACACTTCACGACGCGTCCGGACGAGCAAAGTCCAGGGCTCGCACCCTCTCCCGCGCGGCACGTTCACTGGCTGGAACGGCTTCGGGAACGTCCACTCGCCGTTGACGATTGCGAGCGGCGTCTTGACGCCGGGCTTCATCGCCCTTCTCCGCCTGACGCTTGCGTTGTCGTTCCGCTTCTTGGGCCGCTTTCGTGGCTCGATGCTGACGCCTCATCTCGGCCTCGCGAGCGCGCAGTTCACCATCCGCTGCACGCTTCACCCGCTTGTCCTCGGCCTCGCGAGCGCGAAGTTCGGCATCCTCTGCACGCTTCGCCCGCTTGTCCTCGGCCTCGCGAGCGCGCAGTTCGGCATCCGCTGAACGCTTCGCCCGCTTGCACTCGGCCTCACGAGCACGCAGTTCGGCATCCGCTGCACGCTTCGCCCGCTTACGTTCGGTCTCACGAGCCCTTCGCAGCGCCGCCTTGTCTTCAAACGTCGGCGAAACCACCGTGGTACCGTCACCTCCAACGACGGGTGCAGTGCTGCCATTCGGTTGTACTGCATTCGTTGTTGATGGTAGCGTTGCCTCCGGAACATCCATCGCACGACCCGCTCTCGATGAGAGACTGAGAGAGAAGGCGGGCGCGCGAGAGAGAGGGGTGCTCGCGCAGCTGCAGCAAGCGAGGAGAGCGGATGAGCGAGCGAAGGGGGATGGGGTATAAGGCGCGTTACTGACACCGATATCAGCGTCGCGTCCGTGGCTTATTCGGTAGAGCGTCTCGCCGCGGCCCGCCAAGTCCTCTTTCTTTCAAAGATAGAGAGAAGACTGCGGACGCCGCCGACGGTTGTGGATGGTTTGGGGTCGCTTATAAAGTGTATTCACACTTAATAGCATTCATATAATTTGATAAAGTTACCATGCAGTAAAATCTCACAAGGTACCTTTGCCATACTAACTCTCTACTTGGTCAATTTGCTTTGACTATAATCACGCACATGCAAAGTCATACATTCACTGACTTTTGTATTGGTTTCATTTTCGTGGACATCACTGCACCGAGTCACGTACGTGAGCGACTATTTTTTTTCCGAGGAAGCGGTCCATGACGTCTGCTGCGCCGGAGAAGAAATAGAGGTTAATGACAGAGGAAGACATATAGAGGACACTATTTTCAACCTTCCGTCCTTTACAATAGGTGTGCACGAGAATGGCGAAGGTTCGTTGCCCCTCACCCCTCCCCCAACTCGAGATCCCTTGCGCACGCCGGTCTGCATAGCTTTATGCTTTCGTAGAGACGAAGTGAGAGTCACGCCGACGCCGCTTTTTAGTAGTGAAACTTCCACCTCTAGTACACTGTAACTGTAGTAGGCGTGTTACTTATAACCTACAGCAACTTGTGTTGCGCCTGGGAGTTCAAACCGAACGTCAATGCCTCTGCAAGGGCAATCTGTGTCAAGGCAAGCGAGCAAGCCCACCGGACGCCATCGCCTCAATGACGACATCTAACCCGGCGGCGCCGGTGTGTTTTACGCAATGCACGGGGAGCTCCCTCAACCCACGGACCCGATAGAATCCCGATGATGCAATCGGCGTTATCCTTCTGGCGAGTCTTACGCAATGCGTGGCAACATCACTCGTCCATGCAACCCAGTGGCGGTTCCTGACTGGAGGATTCTGACGCCATGGCCAGCGGCGGTTTTGATTGGACGTTGCTAACGTAAGGGCTCACCCGGGCCCTGTAAAAAAAGCCAGGCGGCCCGTCGCCAAGCAGCCGACGTATGCGTCAGAGAAAAGACGACAGCGTTAGAGCGTCCGAAGACACCTCGGCTCTTCGAGTTCCTAAGCTGTTGACCCCAGTGCAATAATGTAACGCCTCAATTCTATGCTGTACATAAATCTTGCCATAACTCACCATCCTCTTGTCCACTCGTCTATCGGCTCTGTGCAGAAGCAGCCGTGAGCTGAGAAACGCGCTACCGAACAACCTTGGCGGCCCGTGACCTCGGCGCACTACGCAACAGTGTCGGCGACGGTGTTAGTCGTAACAGTCGATGGCAGCTGCAGGATCGGCGAGCATCGGCTGCCTCGATGCGGTGAGTGCCTGATGTTTTCCCTCAGTTCACCATACTAATCTAGAACTGTTTCTAGTAATTTAGAAAATGGCTGTGTAAAGCATTAGGCTGAGCTTTGATCATTTCAAACCAAGTTGGAGCACTTTGAAACCAAAGTTAATGCGGAAGGTGTAAACATGGCAGTGATAAAAATTGCTTGCGCGTCTTGCTAGTCGACTTATAGTGGTTACGGCAAGTAGATTCTTAACAAGGGCAAACAGCAAGAGGCTAGTGTGAACGATGGAGAACCTTAAAGTGGAGAAACCCATCGAAATTTGTTACGAACTTGGCCCTACTTTGCGCTGTTAGAAACAAAAGCAAGCGATCCTTGAGATCATAAAGGATGCAGGAGTGATGGCTGAGGAAGCCGATGAGGCCTGGGCTGATATTAAAGCACGCCGTGAGGAGGCTGAAAAGCAAGAAGTTCGCGAAATACGAAGAAGTAGAAAGGTGAGAACGCCGTGAGGAGGCCGAGAGACAGGAGTGCCTTGAGTTGAAACGAATAGAATTGGCAATCCTACAGTGTTAGCAGGCGCCTAGCGTATCTTCTGCGACGGTTCAGGCCAGCGGTCAAAGAATTCAGGACCAACTGATGCCGTTTGCAGTAGGTTAGGACATGGCGAAGAATCTTGTAAAGTTCCAACACTTCTTTGAGCGAAATGCTTTGAAGCGGTCTCTTTGGGCGCAGAATCTGTTAGCTCTACTTCCCGGCGAGGTTTCCGACGTGATCACGTGTTTGTCGAGGGAACCGTTTTCATCCAAGGCTTTCCAGCAAAGGTTCCGGTACGCAAAAAAGGGAAATTAATCGCACGTTGACTTCGCGTTTCGTCTTAAAGCCGATTTAATTGAATTTCTCAAGGACGTTTATGACGATCACGATAAGGTGGTAGAATGGATTGCATTGGAGCAATTCTACCACTGCATCGAGGATGACGTCAATTAACTTTGGCTGCAATATAAGCTTGGTGAAGTACAGCTAAACAGGGCAGCAGAGTTAGCTGATGAGTATTATACTCGCCGAAAATTGCATAGCAGGGCACTGCACGTTCAAAAGGGTGAAAGAAAAGAGGACTTTTCAGAGAAACCTGATGAACGGGAACCCTCTCCGTACTGTGATTTCAGAGAGGACCCGTCTCTTACGAAGGACACTGTAGGGGAAGGGCAAATGGAAGCTGAGAATTTGAATGAGGTTACTAAACAGCGCACTCATACCACATGGGCGTTTGAGTCACGGAAGCCTCTAATCTGCTTCAACTGCAGGAATGAAGAGCACATCGCGGTAAAATGTAAAGCACATCACAATAGTTATAGCGCGAGAACAAAACGAAGGCACAGAGACAAGAAGGACACGAAGGACATGAGCGCTTTTTTTTCGAGGAGGCTGTCCATGACGTATGCTGCGCCGGAGAAGAAATAGAGGTTAATGACAGAGGGAGACATATAGAGGACACTATTTTCAACCTTCCGTCCTTTACGTAAAAATAAGTGTGTGCAGGAGAATGGCGAAGTTGCGTGGCCTCTCACCCCTCCCCCAACTCGAGATCCCTTTTGTGTCCTTCTTGTCTCTGTGTCGTCGTTTTGTTCTCGCGCTATAACTATCGTCATGCCATACCAACTAGCCCAAGCTGCCACGCTGTAAAGAACAGTTTGCTTTCCCAACAATCCGAGGAATTGGAAAAGAACATGCGGTTGCTAGAGCCGTATCTGCAGGAAATTAGTGTGAATGGAAAAAAAACGTATCAAGCACTGCAAGACTCAGCGGCAACCACAAAAATTGTACATCATTCGTTTGTGTCTACGGACGAGAGAATGCACGAGGATCAGGCAAGTCGCCGAGAAGCAGAATACTTGCTTACCAATAGCTACGTTTGACATTATGGGCCCTTTCGGTAAGCTTCGCATCGAAGTGGCTGTGCCTGTCGTGCTTTCCGATCGTTTTCGTTATCTTTTTCGAATGACTCTGATCATCTTTTCAAAGAGCAGGGTAAATTATTCTTCTTTAACTTGGCAGACGTTGCCTTTACGTCATCACAAGTGCGGAAGCTTTCGCAGGAACTTGATCTTGTTCAATGTAGTGAAACACCTCCTGCAGAAGCGGCCGAGATGCGTAACCTTGGCGACCAGTCGTCTAGCGAGCCTCGGGCAGAAAATTCTCCGGGTGAGTCACTCGTGCTGCCCTTCACTGAAGCGAATGCCGCCGTCTCTGTCGGCGGAGGATACGACAGGGCGCCATTGGGTGAGAGCGAGGAGGATGTTACAATGTTAGCTCAAATACAGCGCTCCCATGCGGCGCTGATAGTTGTGTTGAGCTGTGCAAGCCTGGTACAGCGGGGGGTAACCATTCTGGAAAAAATAAACACAGTTTGTTCTGGGCAAAGGGCTCAACATGTTCTCATGTTGTTCGTGGGTCTGATGGACTTCTGTTCATGGTAGTCACTACCACCCGGCCATCCGTTATTCTACACATGTAACAACTGGCGAAGAGGATGAAATGAACTTTCATGTAAGTCTTAGTTCCCGCGCCGCTCTGCCATCTGTTCACCAGGCCAAGTTTCGCAACCTCGAGCCATTCGAGGGGGGAGTAGACAACTGGCCCCGTTACGCGGACCGGCTCCAAGCATTTTTCCCGGCGAATGATGTCGCCCCAGACAAGATTACTGCCGTGTTCATCAGCTGCTGCGGGCAGAAAACGTATTCTTTGCTCTGCGATTTGGTCAAGCCCGCCAAACCCAGTGACAAGACGCTGGACGAGATTCTTCAAGTTCTTGGAAGCCATTACTGTCCGAAGCCCTCTGCCTTCGTGCAGCGTTTTCTTTTGAACTCGCGCGTTCGCGCGGAAGGGGAATCCGTCAGCAATTTCATCGCAGCCCTAAGAAGCCTGTCCGAGCACTGCAGCTCCGGAGCTGAACTCGAAGACACGCTCCGCGAACGCGTCGTGTGTGGCATAAACAACGTGGATGTCCAGACAAGACTTCTGGAAAAACCGGACCTCACCTTCGACGATGCCGTGCAGACCGACCTGGCAATGGAAACATCAAAAAAGGACGCAGGTGAGATAGCGCAAGCGAACACAAGTAGCGCTTTCTCGACTCACTGTGTCTCGTCAGGTTCTGGGGGCGTCACCAGCTACCGCTGTGGGGACGGACATCTTTCATCATAATGCAAGCATGTGAAGACAATCTGCAATTACTGCCACAAACAAGGTCATTTGGCGAAGGTGTGCAATTCGAGACGAAGGGTGCTAAAGTTTCTCTACATGTTCCTTTAGATGCTCCGCCTCGATTCTTCAAGCCACGGCCACTGCCGTATGCCTTGACAGATGAAGTAACTCAAGAAATCCATAGACTAAGAAGATATTCCATTCTTGTTCCAGGCAAGACAGCAAAGTGGGCTGCACCTATTGTTCTTATGACCAAAAGGAATGGACGCATCAGAATCTGTCGAGACTTTGGTGCCACCATAAACCCAGTGGCAACAGTGGAGCAGTGCCCCATTCCAAGGATTGAGGACCTGTGGACTGAGCTTGCTGGAGGTGAGAAATTCACAAAATTGGATTTGCGAGATGCGTACCAGCAAGTTTTCCTTGACGAGGCCTCTAGGGAATACGTCACCATTTCGACGCATATGGGGTTATTTCAGTACACCCGGTTGCCTTTTGGCATCTGATCTGCTCCTGCCATATTTCAGTGCGAGATGGAGAACTTTCTCGAGGGACTGTCACATTTAGCAGTCTATTTCGACGACATTCTTGTGACTGGCGCAAATGATGCTGAGCACCTTTGCAATCTTCGTGCTGTGCTTAGCAAGCTTCAGGAATCTGGCCTCAAGCTGAAACTTGAAAACTGCCACTTTTTCGAGCCACAAGTTGAGTATCTCGGGCACATCATCAGCAAGGAAGGCCTTTCCCCGAATTTTGACAAGGTAGCAGCCATTCTGCATGCTCTTGTGCCTCAGGATGTCAGAGAACTTCAGAGTTTCTTGGGACTTGTCAACTTCTACAGGCGCTTCTTACCCAATCTTTCGTAACTCCTTCGTCCCCTGCACTTGCTTCTTTGTGAAGGGAAGAAGTGGCAGTTGGGACAAGAACAACAATATGCATTCACTGCCTGCAAGCACATGGTGACATCAGCTCCAGTTCTTGTGCATTTCAACCCTGCCAGGCCTGTTTGCCTCAGCTGTGCCGCATCACCTCATGATATAGGTGCAGCTCTGGTGCACAAAGATGCTGATGGCCAGGAACATCCCATTGCATTTGCCTCGAGGAGTTTGTCAAAAGCAGAACAAAACTACAGTCAACTCGACAAGGAGGCACTGGCTTTAGTGTTTGGTGTGGATGGGTTCCACCAATACTTGTGGGGCATCTCATTCGAAGCACACACTGACCACAAGCCACTTCTTGGACTGATGGTTGCCAACAAGCCCGTTCCCGTGCAAGCTTCGCCTTGAGTGGTCACGTGGGCTCTGAAGCTTTCTGATTACAAGTACGAACTTGTATACAAGCCTGGCTAATAGCTCAGCCACGCTGGTGCTTTCATGCCTCTTCCAACTGACACTACTGCATTACCACGACCTGCTGCAATCTTCTTGCTAGAGGAGGCATATCAGAGACTCCTTTCACCAGGTGTTGTGGCCCAAGCCACACAAAATGATCCAGTTCTGGACCATGTTGTTCTTGCTGTTCTGAAAGGAGAAAGCCTCCCAGTAGGACCAGAGTAAAACCCTTTCAATACCAGAAGCTCAGAACTCAGTCTCCATGAGGGTTGCCTACTCTGGGAATCAAGAGTAGTGATCCCAAAGTCATTGCAGGCCCAAGTTCCTTGTGTTCTTCATGCCAGCCACCCGGGTATCGAGAAGAGCAAGATGATTGCCAGGAGCCATGTTTGGTGGCCAGGCACTGAAAATGACATTGCCAACGGTGTGAAGAGCTGCGCTACGTGCCAGACTCAACATCGAGCTGCACAGCCGGTTTAGCAGACGCCGTGACCTTTTCCACAGCAACCCTGGTCAAGGCTTCACATTATTTTTGGAAACCATTTCTAGGTCGCACATTCTTGGTTATTGCGGATGCGTTCTCAAAGTATATAGAAGTCTTTCCTGTGTCTTCCACATCTGCAGAAGCTACTATTTCTGCATTGAGAATTGCATTCGCTCAGCATGGCCTACCTAATGTCATAGTTTCCGACAACGGTCCTGCCTTCACCAGTGCCCGGTACCTTGAGTACTTAACTCGAAATAGAATACGCCGCAAGCTTGTACCACCGTACCACCCTGTCTCAAACGGTGCAGCTAAAAGAATTGTACAAACTGTGATGAACAAACTGAAAAAGTCTGGTTCTAGGAACTTCCAAACGCAGATCTCCAGGTTTCTGTTGCACTATAGGACCTATGGTGACCCCCTCCTAACTGCAGCGGAGGATCACCGCGGGTTCAGGCTTAGCGAGCCACAGGGCCGCTACTCCGTTTACTCGCGTGTAGCGCACCGCTCCGCGCGCGCTCAACTGATAAGGCGTTTAGCACGGCGCGGCAAATAGACAGTGTTCTAATGTAAAAGTACACAACACTTTATTGCCTCTGGCGGCACCCCGAACAACAGTACAACGTCCGCTCCCGGGACGCGGGTAGCAAAGGCGCCCGCACGCGGACGTTCACAATAAGGGGAAAACCGCGAGCACGTCGCAGCTGGCAATGGCGAGCTTTGACACGCCGATCGGGAAAAGGTCCCTCGCGGCTATGCTGCGCACTCTCACGATGGCCACTGGGCCTGGTCGCGAGTGTTAGGGCAAACCTCGTACGCGTAGGCCTAACGCAAGTGCGGCTCGTTGTGGTACGACCACTTCAAGCACTAGGCACCGCTCTAGGCTTAGCGTACGCTCCGAAGCTAGCACTCAAGTAAACACACCTGCCGAGGTGCCCAAGGCACCCCAGGCAGGCTACCGTCCGCGATTCCCAAAGGGGATGCGGACGAAGAAAAACACGTGCTTACCCGGCGCCGACCAACGGAGAAGCAAGCGCTCCCTCGGCGCGCGCAGTGGCGCGCGCCGTGCCCGCGCGTGGCGCCATCTATCGCCACGTCATGTCAACAGAGCAGGGAAGCAAAAGGGTGTGGCCGTGTGGCGGAATGCCTGCGAAATGGTCGCAGGCGCGCCTCATATCCCCACATCCTCCTCTCCTTAATTCACCCTATATACCGGTCTGCAAAGGCAGCCGGTCGTCGCCCATGCATGCAAAGGCGTCATGCAATGGGCAACAGCTAGCCTCAGCCTCGCTCTGCAACTGCTGCTGAAGAAAAAAAATAAACAACACAAGAATACACTTGACAACTACAATGGCTCCGCGGAAGGGGGGTAACGGGAGTTCATGATGCTCACGCAAGAGCGCGTCCACGGCTCGGAGGGGCAGCGTCACGTAATGTCTGACTTGGGTGATTGCGTGGATGCGAGAGTTCAAGGGGCGGGTTCTGGTTGAGGCCTTCATGCGAGGAACGGGCTCACCTTCGTCTCGTCGATGTTGACGACAGCCCTGCGAGTCCGACGAACGCCGCCTCGGTGGAGGTTCGGATGGACCTCGCTGCGACAGCCGGCCCTCCTGCTGGAACATTGGTCGACAAATCCATTGGCTGCGAGGCGTCCTGCGGCGTTGGTCGAGTCGTGCACAGCGTCTGCGACAGCTGGCCTCGTGCAGGTCTCCGAACACCTCCAGAGTCCAAAGTGGTGTAGGGGTCGGTGACTTCCTAAGTTGTCGCCACACGCACACACACACGCACTCACACACCTCCGATGGCCGGGTCTCTCCAAACGTGCACCGCAAGGGAAGCGCAGAGTGTCCTTTGCCCCTCTCCCCACGCTAAAGCACCAATTCACAATCCCCTCCTCCAGCGAGAAGAAAAAAAAAGAAAACACGGAAAAAACATCCAGTAAACAACAACACTCACATGACAATCAGCAGCAGTAACTGGGCGGAGCAGACTTCTTTGCACGCACTGGCTGTAAAGAAGTTAGCTAACTGAGACTAGAAAGTAAAAATGAGGGCCTTCGGTTGCGGAAATAAGCCCGCCGTCCGGCGCGAAACCACTAAGGTGACCGCTGCCTCAGATTATACCGGTGCGTGGTCCGAATGCGGTTCGCCGCGCCGGGTGTGCGCCGTTGCTTGCGCGAAGAGCCACTGGGTGCTGGCGCAGGCTCGTCAGACCTCGACGCAAATGCTTTCAGGTCTGCGATATGGGCACGGCTGAGTTTTCCCGAAAGCGGGTCTTTCAGCAAGTACGCGAGTGGAGTCCAAGCTTTTTCCACTCGGTACGGACCAAGCCACTTTGGAGCGAGCGAAGTTGAGAAACCCTTGCTCGCGTCGCTAAGAGCGTGGTTGCGCTTCAGGACGAGGTCACCCACCTTAAATGAAAGGTGGCGACGTTTTCGGTCGTACTGGGCCTTTTGCTCGGCCCTGGCCGATGCCAAACTTTGCCTCGCTCTACTGAGAGCTCGACAAAGCCTGTCCCGAAGTGTGGAAGCGTAAGCAGGACAGTCTGCCGGTTCTTCCTCGTCTCCGAGCTGGCATTGCATGACACTGGTCACCGGATTTGCCAACTCCCTTCCGAAATTAAGGAAGGCGGGAGAGAAACCAGTAGAGCGACTCTCGGAGGTTCGGATTGCAAACGCGAGTTCACTCAAATGGTCTGCCCAGTCCCTTTGAATTTCGGCAAAGGCCGCCAACATCGGTTTGAGCGTACGATTGGTTCGCTCCGTCAAATTGGACTGGGGATGGTAGGGCGAAGTGGTGCAGTGATCTATTCCTAGGGAACGGCACGTATCACCAAACACCCGAGCGGTGAAATACGACGCATTGTCCGTGATCAATCTTTTCGGAAAGCCGAACCGACAAAACACTTCCTGTAGCCTCTCTAGCACCGCTCGCGCTGTCACTTTCCGCAGCGGAAACAGCTCCACCCATTTGGAAAAATGATCAACAACTACCATCAAATGTATGAACCCCTGCTTACTCCTGGGGAACGGCCCCATTAGATCGCAGGTGGCTACTTGCCACGGACGCTCACTGACAATCGGTTTCATCAAGCCGGGCGGCTTGCCACCCCTTGATTTCACCGTTTGACAGACGTGGCAGGAACGGCAATAGCGAAAAATGTCACGCTTCATGCCAAGCCAAGTCACAACCTTGCTCAGTTTCGCAAAAACTTTAGAGCCACTCAGGTGACCGGCAATGGGCTCGTCGTGAGAGGCTCGCAACAGTGCGGCTCTCAGACTTTTGGGCATAACCACCTTAAACGGGTCTATGGACTCGTCGTAAGTGACTATATACTTCAGCAGGAGCCCATCATGGTCCAGCAAAATGAATCCGCCGGGGACTCAGCGACACACGCTGTTTCAGCCCCCTAATCGCGCCCGCCGCAGAACAAGCAGCGTAACGGCGCGCCTCTCAAGACGGTTTAACGGCGCCCGCCGCAAAGCAAGCAGCGTATACGGCGCTCCGTCCCTCCGAGACTCGAAACGGATCACTCTGCTGAGCCTTCAGTAGCTCTTCGCTGCCGAAAGCAACTCCCATTCTCCCAAATGGGGGAGTCTGGTATCGCGCCCCCTTAGGACCGCAGCAACCGCCGCGTGCACGGCGTCACGGGTTCGCTCTCGGCACGGTGGCCTTCGGAAAGTTCCCCCCGCTCGGCCGCTACGCAGTGCGCCGCTTCCTGGATAGCAGCCAAGGTCGTCCTCAAGGGGACTCCCCCTTTTCGCCGCTGTTTCGCCCCCGACGCTTGCCAGTGCTAAGGCACCGCGAGCGGCCGTCGCACCGGAAGCCAGGTTCTCGGCAGACAACAGGGGCACGAGATAGCGCGTCAGCTACCACGTAGGAGTGTATTCACCACAAAAAGAGGTGACGACACAGGCGAGCGCCGAAGGGCGCCCGTCGATAGAGGCAGTGGCCTCTTTGTGCAACGTGGCATGCCACGGAGCAGACATGTTGCGACGAGCCCGAATCGCGCAGGCGAACTGGCTCGCTAAGACTAACCAAAGTCTTAATGAGCCCTTGATACCGCGTTGGGTACCAGGCTGCTAGGTTGCACAGCAGCCAGCGGGCAAAATTCGGCAACGGCTGAGGCCGCGGTGCCGATCTGCGCCCCGGAAGCTCCACTGAGAGCCGTTTCGGAGCGCTGTGACATGGAACTGCCATGCATTCCAAAGGGAGCAGTAGTAGTCCAATTTGCCCTTGTGCACTGTTCGGGTTGGGCTATGGCCCCGGACCCAAAACACGCTACCTCTCCAGTGGGAGCTGATACGTAGCGCCTCGTGTCATCCCGACTGGGGCTTGTGACAAGTGAGGGTGCGCGATTGTGATGCTCAAGGGGGCACTGGCCCTGTTCTCGAGCAATGCGGTATCTGCTAAAAGCGTCAGCGGACAGGACTCACGCGGAGCAGACATAACGCGGGCAAACGCGGCGAGCCTGATTCGCAAAGGCGGGCTGACTCGGCTAAGACTAATCAAAGGCTTAATGAGCCTTTGATACCGCGTTGGGCGCCAGTATGGTGACCCCCTCCTAACTGCAGCGGACGATCACCGCGGGTTCAGGCTTAGCGAGCCACAGGGCCGCTACTCCGTTTACTCGCGTGTAGCGCACCGCTCCGCGCGCGCTCAACTGATAAGGCGTTTAGCACGGCGCGGCAAATAGACAGTGTTCTAATGTAAAAGTACACAACACTTTATTGCCTCTGGCGGCACCCCGAACAACAGTACAACGTCCGCTCCCGGGACGCGGGTAGCAAAGGCACCCGCACGCGGACGTTCACAATAAGGGGAAAACCGCGAGCACGTCGCAGCTGGCAATGGCGAGCTTTGACACGCCGGTCGGGAAAAGGTCCCTCGTGGCTATGCTGCGCACTCTCACGATGGCCACTGGGCTTGGTCGCGAGTGTTAGGGCAAACCTCGTACGCGTAGGCCTAACGCAAGTGCGGCTCGTTGTGGTACGACCACTTCAAGCAATAGGCACCGCTCTAGGCTTAGCGTACGCTCCGAAGCTAGCACTCAAGTAAACACACCTACCGAGGTGCCCAAGGCACCCCAGGCAGGCTACCGTCCGCGATTCCCAAAGGGGATGCGGACGAAGAAAAACACGTGCTTACCCGGCGCCGACCAACGGAGAAGCAAGCGCTCCCTCGGCGCGCGCAGTGGCGCGCGCTGTGCCCGCGCGTGGCGCCATCTATCGCCACGTCATGTCAACAGAGCAGGGAAGCAAAAGGGTGTGGCCGTGTGGCGGAATGCCCGCGAAATGGTCGCAGGCGCGCCTCAGATCCCCACAGACCACACCACATGAAGTGACAGGTCGGCCACCGTGTGAACTCTTGATGGAAAGAATTTTGAAGACTCCTTTGGATGTCCTGAGGCCAAGCCTGCAGATGTCTGTATTCCTAAAACAACTCAAGCAGATGTTGTATGCTGACAGAGGGTCCCAGCAGGCTTCATCACTGCAGCCTAGTGATGACGTGTACGCGCGAAACTTTCGCAGGGGCACACCCTGGGTGCCTGTTAGTGTTGTGCGCGTCACTCCGTCATCAGCCAGTGTTGGTTTTGAAGATGGCACTTTGCGAAACCGACACAGCGACCACTTGCGCGTTGCAGACACAAACGTTGGCCTCTCCTGAAACTGCTATCGCTGCAGCTCCACCACAGTTGGAGCCACCACTTCTCCATGCAACAGCTGTTCTGGAAGTGCCTCATCAGGAACAGCTACCTGGAACTAGCTTCTCTGGGAGTAGCTGTGCCACGGAGAGCGACGGAACTGCGTTGAACAGTGGTGTGCATGTGAACAGAGACTCTGTCGTGCCTACGCCTAGCACGCCGAAATTGCGACGTGGCGCGAGGACTAGGAAACTAGTGAATAGGTACTCCCCGTAGTCTTCCTCCTAAGAGGGGAGGAGTGTTACAATGTTAGCTCAAATGCCGCGCCCCCACGCGGCGCTCATAGTTGTGTTGAACTGTGCAAGCCTGGCACAGCGGGGGTGGCCGTTTTGAAAAAAATAAACACAGTTCGTTCTGCGCAAAGGGCTCAACATGTTCTCATGTTTTTCGCGGGCCTGGTTGCCTACTGTTCACGGTAGTCACTGCCACTCGACCATTCTTTAATCTACACATGTAACAGAGGACACTGCTCTCTCGCCTGCGGCTGAAAGGGAGAGGGAGCTGTCGAGGATTTCCACTCGAGAGCAGAGGGAAGAGCTCTCGATGAAACCGCTACTGGAAAGCGTAAAATTGGGAACCAAGAAAAAGAATGTTTGTTTTCATGAGAAATAAGGACTCCTTTATTGTAGTTACACAGATGTACAACGTCGCCAGTATGGGCAGCACTTGGTACCGCATAAGTATCGTCGCCTAAAAGTGGCCGGTTACTGAGGTGGAGCATGTTACTCCGACAGCACCACTTGGAAAGGAAAGCTAGTCGCTAAAGCAGACGCGTTGAGCTATGCGCTTTAATTAGTACCTCTCTTTAATTAGTAATCTTTTGGTCTTTCGCTGGCGAGTCGGGGCGAAATTTTTTTCTCATCACGGACTTACCTGAGCGTTCTCGTCCAGAGGGATCTCAAGGGGCCAACTTTATGTTGTATTCTATTTCAATACGTTGTTGTACGGGTAAAAATTCGAGTTTTCATTTTTAAGAGTCGTGTGTCCCACATCTGCCTCTTGATGTAGAGGGTACGAAATTCCTATAGACACGTAGCTAGGTATATGCTGTACTATATTTGGCTGGTGTTCTGTCGGGTAACCGACCGAACACCAGTTCTGTCGGGCACTTGCTTGTGTCGTGTGTTGCCTGTTGTCAAACCGTTCTTGACAAGTTGCAGAACCATCGACAAGTACTGAGACCAAAAATCGTCAGAGAGACTACCGAAACTACTCAACAAGTTTTGGCGACAAGCCAGTGGAGCTGGAATCTGTCCTCAAAAATGGGCTGTGTTTACGGAACTGAGCCTAGAGCCACATCTCCCCTTAGCCCTGGAGGTGAACCTAGAAGGACCTGGCGGATGACCGCGTCCGACATCTGAGCCAAGTTAAAGCAGCTTGTCGTTCCGGCGCATTGTCTGGCGACGGGAGTGCTGTTACGCTTGGTAGTCCAGACCCAACGTCATTGCCTGTGCAAAGGCAATCTGTGTCACGGCAAGCGAGCAAGCTCGCCATACGCCATCTAACTCGGCGGCGCCAGTGTGTCATACGCAACGCACGGCGAGCTTTCTCAAACCACGGGCCTGGTAGCAGTCCTATGATGCAATCGGCACCGTGCAGTCTGGCGAGTCTTACGCAATGCGTGGCAACATGACTCGTTCATGCAACCCAGCGGCGGTTCCTGACTGGAGGATTTTGACGCCATGGCCAGCGGCGGTTTTGATTGGACGTTGCTAACGTGAGGTCTCACCCAGTCCCTGTAGAAAAAGCCAAGCGGCGCGTCGCCAAGCAGCCGACGTATGCGTCAAAGAGAAGACGATAGTGTTAGAACGTTCTAAGACACCTCGGCTCTTCGAGTTCCTAAGCTGTCGACCCCAGTGCGATAATGTAACGCCTCTATTCTATCCGCTAGTCTATCAGATCTGCGCAGAAGCAGCCGCGAGCTGAGAAACGCGCTACCGAACAACCTTGGTGGCCCGTGACCTTGGCGCACTACGCAACAGTGTCAGTGGCGGTGCGAGCCGTAACGTTTGCTGGCTGCGATAACTATAAATAAATAAATAAATAAATAATATATATATATATATATATATATATATATATATATATATATATATATATATATATATTGAAAAAGGGTTTATTGCCGACTGTTGCGACGGTGGTCCTACGATGAAACACAATCGCGCAAGAGCAACGGTCAAGCAGATGCCGGCGATGATCAGTACGAGCGGAGCGAGAGAAGCCCAGCACCCAGTATTCAAGCGGTGGCGATGTTGCTTGCCAACTATGCTTTTTCTTCTTCACAATTTGCCCCCGCCAAAAAAGAACCATCCTGGTGACCTAAGAGTCTGGAGGCAGAGGGCTATGATATGGCTTAAGGCGGGCGACGTGGACGATGTCACGTCCACGCCGACGCATGTCGTCAGATGGGGAAAGTGGCTCAATTAGAAAATTCACCGGTGAGGCTTGCTTCAAAACGTGGTATGGGCCCTCGTACTTTGGAACGAGTTTTGAAGAAATGCCGGTGGTTTGGTAAGGAACAGCCTGCCATAAAAGTGATCCCGGGGAATAGCTGGGGCTTTGTGAAGAGTCGGCGTTGTTTTTTTTTCTGGCGCTGTTGTTCTTGTGACGTAAAGGTGCGTGCGAGTTCACGGTACTCTTCCGCATTTCGGGCAGCTTAGGACACAGGTGGGCATTCGGATGCGTCAGGACAGTATATAAGGAGAGTGTCGATGGTGTGGGATGGTTCGCGTCCATAAAGAAGAAAGCAAGGTGAAAATCTAGTGGTAGATTGTGCCGCGGTGTTATATGCAAACGTGATGAATGGAGGAATGCGATCCCAGTTAGTATGATCGGATGCCACATACATGGCGAGCATATCGCCAAGGGTGCGGTTAAATCTTTCCGTGAGCCCGTTAGTCTGCGGGTGGTATGCCGTAGTCTTGCGATGAACAACATTGCATTCAGAAAGCATAGACGTGACGACTTCTTATAGGAAGGCTCGACCTCGGTCGCTTAGTAGTTCTCGAGGTGCACCATGTCGTAGTATGAAGCGATGAAGGATGCTACGTCCCGCGCAGTGGCACTTGGAAGGGTGGCGGTCTCAGTGTAGCGTGTTAAATGGTCCACAGCGACTATGATCCACCGATTTTCATCTGATGTTGTCGGTAGAGGGCCATAGAGATCCATTCCGACCCGATCGAAAGGTTTGGCAGGGCACGGAAGCGGTTGAAGCGTGCCGGACGAGTGGAAAGGTGGTGATTAGCGGCGTTGACAGTAAGGGCAGCCCATAACGAATTTTCGAACGAAATTATACATTCCGCGCCAGTAGAAGCAATGGCGAATGCGTTCGTAAGTTTTGAAAACTCCGGCATGACCACATTGGGGATCGTCGTGAAAGGAGGCGCAGATTTGTGATCGCAAGCTGCGCGGGACAACCAAGAGCCACTTACGACCTTCGGGGGCGTAGTTGCGTCGGTGTAGCAGCCGATCACGAATGGCGAAATGAGCAGCTTGACGTCGGAGAGATCGTGGTACCGCAGTGGTTGACGATCCAGAGAGACAGTTAAAAAGGGAAGGGATCCACGGGTCCTTGTGTTGTTCACTGGTAAAGGAGTCGAGGTCGAGAGATGTGACGGAGTTCGTACCAGTGGTTACGCAGGCCGAGTCGGGAGGTAAAGGCGAACGCGACAGGGCGTCGGCGTCAGAATGCTTGCGTCCGCTGCGATAGATGACACGAATGTCGTACTCCTGGATTTGCAGTGCCCACCGAACTAGGCAGCCAGAAGGATCTTTCAATGTGGCGAGCCAACAAAGTGCATGGTGGTCCGTTACCAGGTCGAATGGGCGACCGTACAAATAAGGGCGGAACTTGCGAAGCGCCCACACTAGCGCCAAGCACTCTTTTTCAGTGACGCTGTAATTGGCCTCAGCTTTAGTAAATGTGTGACTTTCATAAGCGACGACGTATTCGGAGTAACCCGGCTTGCGTTGGGCGAGGACGGCGCCTAGACCGACCCCACTAGCGTCTGTGTGAACTTCCGTTGCAGCTGTTGGGTCGAAATGCCGAAGAATTGGAGGAGATGTTAGCAGACTACGGAGCGTGGCAAACACGACGTCGCAGTCAGAAGACCGGGATGAAAGGTCTGCGTCACAGCGTAGGAGGTTGGTCAGTGGTGACATGATCGGCGCAAAATTTCGCACGAAGCGCCGTAAGTACGAGCATAGTCCGACATAACTGCGTAACTCTTTCAGTGTAGTAGCTTTCGAAAACTCAGCGACTGCTCGCAGTTTTGCAGGGTCGGGTCGAACACCATGCTTGGACACGATGTGCCCTAAGATGGACAGCTCTCGCGCGGCGAAGCGGCACTTTTTAAGGTTCAGTTGGAGCCCAGCGTTGGTTAAACACGTCATAATCAGTTGGAGCCGAAGCAGATGTGTAGGAAATTTGGGAGAAAAAACGACAATGTCGTCGAGGTAGCATAGACACACAGACCACTTCAATCCACGCAGTGTGTTGTCCATGAGTCGTTCAAACGTGGCAGGAGCATTACAAAGCCCAAATGGCATTACCCTAAATTCGTACAGGCCATCTGGTGTAATGAAGGCAGTTTTCTGGCGATCAGCTTTTGCCATAGGAACCTGCCAGTATCCAGATCATAAGTCTAAGGAGGAGAAGAATTCGGCTCCTTGGAGGCTGTCAAGGGCGTCGTCGATGCGCGGTCATGGATAGACGTCTTTCCGCGTCACCTTGTTAAATCACCGGTAGTCGACGCAAAATCGAATCGATCCATCCTTCTTTTGAACTAGAACGACAGGAGATGCCCAAGGACTGTGCGATGGTTGAATAACGCGACGGCGTAGCATCTCTTCGACCTGGTCGTTGATGACGTGACGTTCTGCAGCAGAGACACGGTACGGTCTTTTACGCAATGGCTGGTGCGAACCGGTGTCAATGTAGTGGTGCACTGTGGAAGTCCGACCCAATTGCGGCTGAGAAACGTCGAATAAATTCGCGAAGTGCTGGAGGAGATTAAGAAGCTCGGCGCGTTCATGGGCACTTAAGGTGTCGGCGATGGAACTCGAGAAGGTGTCACTCGATGAGCATTCCAGTGGGGAAAGGGCATGAAGTTCGGTCGAGGCGCTACTGCACGAATCGTCTGGAATGTTAAGGAATAAAGAGAAATCGAGGTACTCCACTCGACCGAGACATTCACCGGCAAGTAGCGTAAGCGGTGCAGAAAGGGGGTTGTGGACAAAAATATCGCTTCGGCCCGCAGTGACGTCGAGTGTAGCGAAAGGCAAGAAACGGCTCGGCGGCTCATGAAAATGTCGGAAGGTGTAAACATTACTGTAGCATCGTTATGGTCATCGCAGCAAACAGGGACAACGGCAAGAGAGGCTATGGAATTTCAGTGTCTTAACGTACGACGAGTTTTGGGGACCGCTCAAGAGTTTCGTGCAAAGGTTCGTCAGACAGGTGCGAAAATTGAACTTCAGCGCGTGCGCAGTCGATGACGGCATGATGATGTGACAGGAAGTCCCACCCGAGATTAACGTCATGCGAGCACACCGAAAGGACGATGAACTCGACAACGTACATAGAGCCTTGGATGAAAATGCGGGCTGTACAGGTGCCGAGAGGTCGAACTGGTTGTGCGCTAGCCGTACGAAGCGATAATCCAGAGAGCGGCGTGGTCACTTTGCGTAGGGAGCGGCAGAGCTGGGCGGCTATAACAGAAACGGCAGCACCTGTGTCGATGAGGGCAAAGGCAGAAATACCATCGACAGATATGGCGACGACGTTAGCAGGTGAAGTGCGAGGACTTGGGCATTTCGATGACGGCGCAGTTCTTGCCTCTGGAACTGCGGCGTTCAGTTTTCCCGGTTGGAGGAAGCGGGTCGGGGACAGATGAGGGACAGAGATCGCCTGCGAGGAGACAGCGAGCGGGGAGAGTGAGTCGGAGCTGGGGGCTGGGGTGACTGAGACTCAGGAAGATTAGTGTAGCCATACTGCGGTGAAGGATAGGGAGCAGGTAGGTGCGTGGGCTTCGGGTCATACGGTAACGGCCAAGTAGCGTTGTGTTGCGATTGGAAGTGACGACGACAATATCGTGCCACGTGTCCTGGAGTACCGCAGGCGTAGCAGATCGGTCGATTGTCAGCAGTGCGCCAGGAATTGCTGACTCGCGGTGCGGCCCAAGGTGTCGAAAGAGGGGTAGAGTAGGGAGCAACTGCAGGCATGGGTGGCAAAAGCTGCTGGCGGGGTCTGCTGCGTACCACCTGGGCATAAGTAAGAGGCGCGGCCACGGGCTGCATAGCCGGCGCATGGGGAACAGGCATGGCCACAGGCTGCTGGTGGGCAGCGACGGGAACAGCCTGAGCTACCTATTCGGCAATAACGTCGCGGAGTGGTGAGTGCAGACGAGAGGACGGCAGCTGCTGCGTGAAGGGAATCAACGACAGCTGCCGAGCTACTTCTTCACGCACAAAGTCTTTGATCTCTTGCAGGGTTGTTAAGTAATCAGGAACAGAAGTAAGACTAGATAGTGAGTCAGCGTGTGAGGAAAATGGCCGAGTCCGGGCGCGCTGCTTCCTCAACTCGTCGAAACATTGACATAAAGTCACAAGCTCCGCAACGGTGGCAGGATAGCGCGCCAGAAGCATCTGAAGTGCGCCGTCATTTATCCTTTTGAGTATGTGTTGAATCTTCTCCGACTCGGGCATGGCATTGTTCACACGGTTGCAAAGACCAATAATGTCTTCGATGTAACTGGCGAACGATTCAGATGGCTTCTGTGCGCGAGTCCGCAAGCGTTGTTCGGCTCTGGACTTGCGGGCAGCGGGTCGGCTGAAAACGTCAGCAAACGACGTTTTGAAGATGGACCACGTCGTAATGTCGTTTTTGTGGTTGTTATACCACAATTCGGCACCGTCAGTGAGGTAAAAGATGACGTTAGTCAGTTTGTCCGCATCATCCCACTTTTTGTTTGCGCTCACCAGTTCGTAGTTAGCGAACCAGTCTTCCACGTCGGTCTCATCAGCTCCGCTAAAGACTTTGGGCTCTCGCAAACGAAGAACGCCGGGGTTGCTGAGGGATGTAGTGGAAAAGCCACGTTGCGCGTTGTTGGTAGCCATGATGGGAGGTAGCGTTTGGTTGCGCAGCTCCAGGTTTAGGCGACGGCGAATGGCAGCACCCAGGTTCAGGCGTCAGGGAATGTCAGCACCCTCCACCAATTGAAAAAGGGTTTATTGGCGACTGTTGCGACGGTGGTCCTACGATGAAACACGATTCGGGCAAGAGCAACGGTCAAGCAGATGCCGGCGATGATCAGCACGAGCCGAGCGAGAGAAGCCCAGCCCCCAGTACTCAAGCGGTGGCGATGTTGCTTGCCAACGATGCGTTTTCTTCTTCACACTATTACATATATATATATATATATATATATATATATATATATATATTGACACAGCTCGAACATCGCAGAAGACGCTGCCACAATTCGCGTTCGTAAAAGCCGCCAAGCAAGTAGCAAGAAAGCCGCGCCATGGAACGCCGTCCTGCACGTGCCACGATGCTACGCCACGGGACCGGCACGAGACTCGAGGGGCAGAGGAAGAGACCGACGAAGTTGGAGTCAGCAAGCAAGAGGCATTCTAGGCTGACCATTTTTAGCTTTGAGTTTACGGGCACAAGTTCGCCCTAAATAAAGAGTCTATATAGTACCAGGTGCTATAATTCTTCGTAACAATCTGGTGGACGTGCTGGGTATGATTCCAAGCCCACCACAGGCAAGGAAGAGAAGCCCAGATCCCAGAAGATTGGAGCCAGCAGAATTGACACCTGTGCACCAACGCACGAGTCACCGACTACGTGGTGAGCAGCCCGAGTTTGGCCCCCTAATTGACCCATCAAAACCTGTCGAGACCTCAAGCACAAGCGTCACTGCGATGGCCACCCAGTCGATGCCATCTCCATCTCACCTCATTGTGGATTCGCCACGTACACCAGAGGTCTTCCACGGTGAGACCTTTGAAGATGCCAAGGACTGGCTTGAAGACTTCGAGCGCGTTGCACGATTGAATGGTTGGGATGAAGCCCGTAAACTTTGTTACGTTTACGTCGCCCTGCAAGATTCGGCACGTACGTGTTTTGAGAACCACGAAGCGTCCTTGCTGTCGTGGGACGACTTCCGACGAGAGCTAATCGCATCCCATCCGAACACGGACCGCAAAGAGAAGGCAAAGGCTGCTCTTCAGGCAAGGAACCAACGGAATAATGAGAGCGTGGCCATGTACATAGAAGACATGTCGCGGCTCTTCCGCCGAGCCGACCAAAACATGGCTGAGGAGAAGAAGTTGCGGCACCTAATGCGCGGAGTAAAAGAAGAGAATTTTTGCAGGCCTGGTGCGTAATCCACCGCGAACTGTGGCGGAGTTCCGGTCCGAGGCAACGGCCATGGAAAGGACACTACAACAACGTGCGCGACTGTACAACAGAGACTTCAGCATCTCTTCAGTCAGGGCGGAGTCAACGACCCTCCCCACCAACGTTGACGTCCTCCGGGAAATGGTGAGGGCTATTGTTAAGGAGGAGCTCCAGAAAGTGCAACTTCCGCAAAGTCCTCCAGCGATGCCCTCAATGGCGGACGTTGTAAGTGAAGAAGTGCAGCAAGCAATTATTCAACCGCAGCCTCAGGTGCCACACCACACGCAACCGGAACCTCAGCCACAGCTGTCCTACGCGCAAGTCTTACGGCAAGACATGAGACGCCCGAGCTTTGCACAAGCTCCCGTTATGCCACTGACCTTTCCTCGCAGTACTCTACCGCCGATGCCAGAAGCGAGACCTCGCAAAAGTGATGTATGGCGCACGGCAGACCGGCGGCCCCCTCTGCTACCACTGTGGGGAGGCAGGTCATCTTTATCGGACATGCCACTACCGTCGGGTCGGGCTACGTGGCTTCCCAGTTAATGCATCCTGCCCTCGTAACGGTGAGCGCCCTTACGAAATCGAAGAATATTTATCTTCGCGCTATGCATATCCAAATACTCAGCGACATGAGTCGCGGTCGATTGCACCAATGCGCCATAGGTCGCCGAGACCACACCAATCATCTACTTTCCCGAGGCGTCGTTCACCAAGCCCTCGACGGGAAAACTAGAACCAGCGACCTGTGGAGGCAGGGCCGCTGATTTTCGGAAAACTGAAAACCCTCCATCGCTAACCGGATCAGACGACGACACTGACGCAATGACGGATAAGCGCAGTAATGGTGACGTGACATGCGAGCTGCAAGTCAGAATCGACGACGTCGGAATCATAGCGTTAATAGACACAGGTGCAGACTACTCAGTAATAAGTAGCATGCTCGCAAAGAAGCTGAAGAAAGTGCTCACTCATTGGACCGGACCGCAGATACGCACCGCCGGAGGGCATTTAGTCAGCCCCATAGGAATATGCACAGCGAGAGTGGGAATAGGAGGCCATGTGTACGTCTGCAGTTTTATTGTTCTCCCCGAATGTTCCCGTGAGGCAATTCTGGGCATGGACTTCCTGCAAGCGAACAGTGCCATTATCGACTTGCAGAAATCCCAAGTTTCTTTCTCTAAAGAGAACGCTGTTGCCGTGTGTCATGCGGAGCAACCAATTGTTTCGTCTCTTCGTATTGTGGATGAAGGTGTGACAGTGCCGCTACGTAGCAGCGTGACAGTTTCTGTGAAAAGCGACGTTTTTCGTGAATATGCCGGACTAGCTGATGGAAATATCGAACTGCTGCTCACAAAAGGGATCCGCGTGGCGAGAGGTCTAGTGAACCTGCGGAACGGTTACACTGACGTGCTATTGACTAACTTTCCCAACGAGGTACAGCATGTGGCGAAGGGAGCAGCCATAGCATCACTTCACGACTACGTACAAGTCTCAGATGTTTGCACCTTAGGAAAAGTACCCACAACGCCCTCAACAGTGGACAGTGTCCTCGAGAAAATCGATATTGACCGAGAGCTTTCACCTCTGCAGAAAAACCAGATTGTTGAGTTTATGAAGGAATTCGCAGAGTGTTTTTCCTCTCCATCGAAAGTCGGACGTACACCTGTAGCGAAGCACCACATTGTAATCGAAGGGCATGTTAGACCAGTATGTCAGCATCCATACCAAGTAGCCCCGAAAGAAAGGGAGGCGATAAAGAAGCAAGTACAGGAGATGCTCGACGACGATGTCATACAGCCCTCCAAAAGCCACTGGGCATCACCGGTAGTACTGGTGAGGAAGAAGGACAACACCATGCGGTTCTGTGTTGATTACAGAAAACTCAACCTCGTCACGAAGCGAGACGTGTACCCACTCCCACGAGTCGACGATACGTTGGATAAACTGCGCAATGCTCACTTTTTTTCATCGTTGGATCTAAAGAGCGGGTACTGGCAAATAGAAGTCGACGAATGAGATCGGGAAAAGAGGGCGTTTGTGACACCCGACGGACTCTACGAGTTCAAAGTACTCCCATTTGGTTTGTGTTCTGCTCCCGCTACCTTCCAGAGGATGATGGACACTGTACTCTCCGGCCTCAAATGGCAGTCATGTCTTGTCTATCTTGATGACGTAGTAATTTTTTCCACTACGTTCGAGCAGCACGTACAGAGATTGAGAACGGTACTGGACGCTATTCGTATGGCTGCACTTACGATCAAACCCGAAAAGTGCCACTTTGGATTCCGGGAGCTTCGGTTCCTCGGGCACATTGTCAGTTCTCACGGTGTCCGCCCAGATCCGGATAAAATCACTGCGGTTGAAAATTTCCCAAGGCCAAGAGACAAAAAGCTATGCGACGTTTCCTGGGGCTTTGTGCCTACTATAGGCGCTTCGTTGAAAACTTCTCCAAGATTGCGGAACCACTGACACGGCTTACGAAGGAAGGTGTACCATTTATCTGGCACCAAGAGCAAGAAGACGCCTTCTCTGAGTTACGACGGCATTTGCAGTCACCGCCCATACTCGCTCGTTTTGACGAAGATGCCAAAACAAACATTCATACGGACGCCAGCAACGTTGGCCTCGGTGCTATTCTTGTTCAATGGCAGAACGGGGAAGAAAAAGTTATTGCTTATGCAAGCCGCACTCTTACGAAAGCTGAGTATAATTATTCAGCTACGGAAAAGGAATGTCTCGCAGTTATATGGGCCATCAGTAAGTTCCGTCCATATTTATACGGTAGACCATTCCGAGCCATCAGTGACCATCATTCATTGTGCTGGCTTGCGAATCTCAAGGATCCTTCCGGAAGACTTGCTAGATGGAGCCTGCGTCTACAAGTATATGACATCACCGTAGTCTACAAGTCTGGCCACAAGCACAATGACGCGGACTGCTTGTCACGAGCTCCAGTCCAGACCTCGTCTCCTGAGCATGAACAAGACTCCGCATTTCTTGGAGCTGTGAATGTGTCGGAGATGGCTCATGATCAGCGAATGGACCCAGAATTACTTCTGCTCATTCAATACTTAGAGGGGCAGCAAGTCGAAGTACCGCAAGTTTTCGTCCGTGGACTACGTTCCTACGTCCTCCGCAACAACGTTCTCTACAAGAGAAACTTTCAACACACCGGTGAAACGTTCCTACTGCTGATACCATCATCACTGCGAGCGGAAATTTTAGAAGCGTGTCATGATGACCCATCGGCAGGTCACTTGGGCATTAGTAGGACTTTGGCAAGAATCCGCCAGAGATATTAGTGGCCAAAATTGACGGATTGAGTACAGCATTGCGTAAGATCATGTCGAGAATGCCAAAGACGCAAAGTACCACCCCTAAAACCAGCAGGTCTTTTGAAACCAATGGAGCCACCGAAAATCCCGTTTGAGCAGGTTGGAATGGATTTGCTAGGACCATTTCCTATGTCATCGTTTGGGAAGCGCTGGATAGTTGTAGCAACCGACTACATGACCCGGTATGCCGAGATGTCATCTCTCACAAAAGTAACGGCAAATGAAGTGGCTCAGTTTTTTGTGACCCAGATAGTGCTGCGACAGGGTGCACCTAAAGTCCTTATAACTGACAAAGGAACTGCGTTCACTGCCAGGCTAGTACAGTCTGTCATGAGGCTAACACACACCGACCACAGAAGAACTACCGCATACCATCCGCAAACTAACGGATTAACTGAAAGGCTGAACAGGACGCTTGCTGACATGATCGCAATGTATGTGGACGTCGAGCATCGGACTTGGGACACCATATTACCGTATGCTACATTTCCATACAATACCGCAGTACAAGAGACAACCCACTTCACGCCATTTCAACTTGTTTATGGTCGGACAGTCATAACGACATTAGACGCGATGCTGCCTGTCAACAGCACGGATGAAGAGGACCCTGACATAAGCGAATATGTAGAAAGGGCAGAAGAGGCGCGACAACTAGCACGGAACCGCATCATCCAACAGCAGGACGTCGACGCGCACCGTTATAATCTAAGACGAAGGGATGTTCAGTACTCCCCTGGAGACCAAGTGTGGGTCTGGACGCCTGTACGTGCACGTGGCCTATCAGAAAAGCTTATGCGGCGCTATTTTGGCCCTTACAGGGTTCTTCGTCAGCTAGGCCCATTAAACTACGAAGTGATTCCTGAAGGTCAAGTATGCACAACACGACGCCAAAATCTCCCGGAAGTTGTACATGTAGTACGGATGAAACCGTACTACGACAGGAACTGAACAAGTGAACTGATTCACGTCGTCTAACACAAGGACCAGTCCTATTGTTTAGAAACTGTCAGCCGGCTCTACGCATCGGGGCGATGCGTGCTAGGAGGGGGACTAATGACACAGCTCGAACATCGCAGAAGACGCTGCCACAATTCGCGTTCGTAAAAGCCGCCAAGCAAGTAGCAAGAAAGCCGCGCCATGGAACGCCGTCCTGCACGCGCCACGATGCTACGCCACGGGACCGGCACGAGACCGAGGGGCAGAGGAAGAGACCGACGAAGTTGGAGTCAGCGAGCAAGAGGCATTCTAGGCTGACAATTTTTATCTTTGAGTTTACGGGCACAAGTACGCCCTAAATAAAGAGTCGATATAGTACCAGGTGCTATAATTATTCGTAACAATATATATATATATATATATATATATATATATATATATATATATATATATATATATATTAAGAATTCATTGGACTTCATCTTCCTCATCTGTCAATAACCATCATCAGTCTTCGATTCGGCCTTTTCATCATCGGCGCCATCTTGCTGTTGCTTGAATAAAGCGTCAGCTGAACCGTGGTATTTCAAGTGGTGGAGGTGCTTCACGATCTCTTCGACCTCTCTCCATCCAAAGCCAGCTCCTGGAGCTCCGTTCGGGACGTCGCTCAAGCCAGCAGAGCACCATGGCTCAAGAGCAAGCCCAACCGAACCACCCGCCGGACCAACCACCCGCCGCCAACCCCAGCCTGGTCAACAAACCCCCTCTGGAGCCTCCAATCTTCTCCGCTCTGCCTGGCGAAGATGTCGAAGACTGGCTCGACAACTATGACCGCGTAGGTGTCTACAACAACTGGAACGAGGCATCGAAATTATCACGCGTCTAGTTTTACGTCTCTCAGGTTGCCAAGACGTGGTTCCTAAATCATGAGAGCGACTTCCGCGATTGGTCTTCCTTCAAAGACCAGCTCCGACGCATTTTCGGCGCACCGACCATTCGTTCGGAAGTTGCTCGGAAGAAACTGGCAGAACTCGTTCAACATTGTGGTGAGTCCTACACTTCCTATATTGAGGATGTGCTTGCAGTTTGCCGTAGTATCTACGACACCATGTCTGAAGCTGATCGTGTCCGACACCTTCTGAAGGGTACCGGACCTACCCCTTTCAACGCCCTCGCCGCGCACAACCCTTCGACGGTTTCCGACGTCGTCTCGGTATGCCAGCGGCTTGATACCTTGTAGTCAATCTGCCTGCGACCCGACTTCTCTGAGAACCCCCTGGCAAACAGTATGAAGCTCCGATCCATAATTCGAGCCATATTTCGCGAGGAATTACAAGCCTACTGTATACCTATTTCTAACAACGTTCCCGCTCAACCTGTCTCTAGCGATCTGCGTGGCATTATTAGGGAAGGAATGTCAGCACTTAAAAGCATCCACCATGCTCCACCTTGCCCCCAACCCGCTTCGTACGCACAGATTGCTTCAATGCAACCCTCGCCGTCTCAAGTACCACAATCTGTGCCTGATCGCGACCATCTCGCCCCTCTAGTCACCCGTCCACCGAACCCTACCTACCATTCTCCCTGGCGAGCCCCACGACCTATTTGCTACTACTGTGGAATTTGAGGACACATTTCCTGGTTCTGCCGACGTCGGCAGCAAGGTGAACGTCTTGGTTATACCGCTTTTGAACGTGACGACACACATGCTCGAGGTTACTAGCATTATGCCGACAGTCCTTCCAACCACCGATCCCCGTCTCCTGTGCCCATAATACACGTGCCACCTGACCACGCTCCCCTTCGCCACTCCGACGCTCTGTTTCACCACTTCGGCCTGTCTCTCAACTGCCTGCCTAGCGATCGAAAAACTAAACAGTGCAGTTCTTAAAGGGAAAACTGCATCGCGGCGAAATGACCCAAGTCCTCCTGAATGACCATCAAGCATGCTATTGGTAAGTGTGCGGGTGTTAGCTTTGTTGGACACGGGGGCATCTATTTCAATTAGGCGTGCCGACTTGTGCTCTCGATTGCGGAAAGTGAAGACGTCATACCTTGGATCATCTTTGATTGGGGCCAATGAAGCAATAATTAGACCGTCGGCCCAATGTACAGCGCGTGTCTTCATTGATGGCATTCGTCATCACATCAACTTCCTGTCTTAATTTCGCGTGCTCATGAAGTAATTTTAGGCTGGGACTTTCTTTCATCAGCATCTACATTAATTTCTTGCCGTCAACGTGTGGTCCACATGACCGAGACTGATCACTGCAGCGAACGCGTCGACGAGAAACCACTGCGTTTTTTCACAGTTTCCGATTCCATACTGCTCCCGGGTCAGGAGCAACTCATCACCACCACTTCTCCGAATATTGCCAATGTTTACGTCCTTATCACCCCTTCCAGCCACTGTCTAGCTCGCGGCATCGTACTCCCCTCCAGCCTGCTGCAATTCAAAGACAGTGCTGCGATAATCCTTGGCCTGAACCCTACCCCGGAGCCTGTCCTCCTACCCCAAGGTTCTGCAGTGTCGTGTTATGTGGATACCCAACTGGTATTTTTGGTCTCTCTTGACGCCTTGCCAGCTCATCCACAACAGGGTCAGCCTGTTACTTCCTCCTCATTTGCTGCCGGAATAAATTCTGACCTTTCTGCTTCTCAACGTGAGGCATTGCTAGAGTTGCTAACAAAACACCAGGCCTCCTTCGACGCCAATGCTTCGGCACTAGGACAGACCACAGTTGCGCATCATCATTTACGATCCGGACACTGAAGGTCAGACTGTTGTACGCCGTCGTCCCTACCGAGTCTCCTTGAAAGAGCGCAAAATTATCGAGGAGAACGTGACCGATATGCTAAAAAGAAACATCATACGACCCTCTACCAGTTCTTGGTCATCACCCGTCATGTTGTTACAAAAGAAGGATGGATCGGTACGATTTTGTGTTGATTACCGCGCACTGAATATGATTACCCGAAAGGGTGTATATCCGACGCCCCGTATAGACGCTGCACTTGACTCATTGCAAGGCGCCCAATACTTCTCCACCCTTGACATTCGGTCCGGATATTGGCAAATTCCAATGAACGAAGCAGACAAAGAAAAGACCGCCTTTTCTACGCCGGACAGTCTTTACAAATTTAACGTAATGTCATTCGGCCTATGTAATGCTCCTGCCACATTCGAAAGGATGATCGACACTGTCCTTGGTGGCCTCAAGTGGAAAACTTGTCTATGCTACTTTGATGATATCGTCGTGTTTTCTTCCAATTTTGCTGATCATCTGCAACGCCTAGATCAAGAGCTCACATTTCTTTCCAACGCTGGTCTTCAACTAAACACAAAGAAGTGCCACTTCGGTAACACTGCTATAAAAGTTCTGGGATATCCCGTCATTAAAAATGGCATCAAGCCCGATCCGGACCAAATTTCCGCGGTCCTCAATTTTGCGCGCCCCTTTCGTTCCAAAGAACTACACAGTTTCTTTGAACTCGCGTCGTAATTTCGCCGATTCATTCACAACTTGCCACCATTGCCTTTCCTCTCCACAAGCTCCTTTCTAGTACCGGTTCCTTCAATTGGAATGATCAATGTGAAGCCTGATTTCAAGAACCCAAGCACGCACTGACATCCCCACTAGTGTTTTGTTATTTTGATGACAAGGCATTTACAGTATTACACACTGACGCTAGAGGACAAGGAATCGGCATCGTACTCCTCCAGCGCGACCATGCCTTTCGCGAGAAAGTTGTCGCGTATGCAAACCGCACTCTGACCTCTGCAGAGAATAGGTACTCGATAACTGAACAAAAGTGCTTGGCTGTTTTTGTCCGTATCTACATGGTCGACATTTTACTGTTGTGACAGACCACCATGCACTTTGCTGATTGTCCACAATCAAAAACTTATCGGGGCGACATGGTCGCTGGATGCTTCGGTTACAGTCATATTGTGACGTCCCCGCAAACACGGACTGAACCCCGGTCCTTTCAAAATTTTTTCACTGAGTGATACCACTGAGTGGTATCACTCAGTGGTATCACACTGTTTTTTAGTATGCATACCCTTGTATTGTTACAGTTACTTTCTTTATGTGCCTGCCCTGTGTCGAATGTCGCTAATGTCCAAATCATGTGTTATAACTTTGTGTAGTGGTTGATGTACACGGTATACGATGTTTTAAGTTAATAATAAATTAAATGAATCAGTAAACAGGAACAGGTCGTAGCGTCTCTTACTTCCCGGCCCCAGCACGAATCCCTGTATGTGAGAAGTGTTTGAGACACATAGCCAAGAGGGAACCGAATAGACAAGGGGTTGAATGGTCTTCCCTCTCTTTGGTAATCGGTAGCGTAGCGGTGGACGTCTCAATATGACTTTGACGTCATCTACAAGACTGGAAGACAACACCAAGATGCCGACGCCTTGTCACGATGCCCTTTGCCGCAGTCTTCGGCACACTTCACATCCCCTTGTCAAATTGGCTATGCGGAGGACGCCTCGTCGATATCAGCCATTTCTTCCCTACCTTCATCCACCCGCCCGTCAGTACTTACCACTGTTGCGGACCTCACCGCTGCCGCCACTTGTGCTGGATCCCACCGCTGCCCACCAGTTGTGGTGGCTCTCGGCGCTGTTCTCCTGTAGTCGCTTCGGATCCCAGCACTGAGGACCCGTTGTTGCGGACCGGGGTCTACCCAGTCTATTGGGGTAGCGTGGTGCAGCTTCGGGTTGAGGAAACGAACGCTGACAAAAAGGGGATACGAAAAACAAACAGGTTTATGGCACTATTTACAAATATTTACAGCATAGAAAGGCTGTGAGTTTTCACAAACCATGAGCGTGGTAGTTGAACCGTTACACAGTTCAGAGCCACGTCCAGCACCCTGCGGCGTCGTTATAAGCCCTTTCGGGCTCCTTCTTTTTGAGTGGAACACTAATCACACACACACAACAGGTGACGGGTACGAGCATGCACGGCGCACGTGAACATCCAATACTGAGTCGTGATCACTGCACTGCAAGGTGGCGCCAAAGGGGCTCTTCCTCGTCGTGTGTGTGCCGCTGGTCGAGGGGTCCCAAGCTTCTGACAGCAGACATCAAACAGTCCGCCTGATCTGTCCGCTCAATTAGCAGGGCAATTTGTGGCGGCGGCCGCGGTTTCTTCCATGGAAGACACTGTCTTTGTTGTCCTCACTGGAACGGCTTACGGCGTCGTGGTGACACGACGTCTCATCCTCCCACTAGCAGGGACAATACCTGGCTGGCATAGGCAGCCAGCCAGTCGGCTACTCGTTTGAGGATTGTAAGAGCGCCGCTCCCCCGTCAGCTCTGGACGCTGGTTCCGAGAGAACTGGGGTTCCAGGCGTGTGAACGCTGCCCAGCTACGCTTCTCAGCGACAGCATGGCGCCTACTGACGAAGGTCATAACAGCTTCCCCCTCGCCTGATAAGTCACGGAGGGCAGCAGTCACCACTGCTGCTCACAGGGACGACGAAAGGGTCCGTAGGTGAATGCCAGGTACTGACCTTCGCTTGTGAACTGGTCTGGGTAATTGCCGAATCTTCGACACTGTTTCCGAAACTCGACAACATGCACAAGCAAGCACTCGCCCCCCTTCGAACAAACCAAGCCACAAGAGGGATGGCAAACCAATTTTCTTTACTAGCTTTAACAAAAAGCTCACACTCAAAACTATCAGGACTCACCTGTGCTGAGAAACCAAACGTGCTACCTTAAACTTTCTCATAATAAGAAGCACGACAAAAAAAACTAAAATATCAATTTTGATACATAAAGAGCACCCAAGAATGGCTTAGATAGAGCGTCTGAGCACGTCGACGTTTCCATTCAATTTGCCCTTTAGCTAATGCCAAAATTATATTTTCGAAGAATCAAGCTCTGCCTCACAAGGCGACTGTTCTTTTATATCACGGTTTGCAGCCAAGTAAGGGGAAAATGGTCTGTCTTTACTTTAAATTAAGCACCTCTGAGATAACACTGCAACTGATGAATGGCCTACACAAGGCAAGCGCATTCATTTCCTGAAGCGCAGTACGTTATCTCACCAGTGCCCAAATTCTGGCTCAAGTAGAACGCATCATACTCGTTGCCACTGTCGTCCTGACATAGGATGGCTGTCTCCTTCTTTTCGTCGCTGACTGCTTTCATCGGTTCTGTCCCGCTGAGAGCATCTGTTCGGTTCCGCATCCAGCGAGCGCTAAGATTGTCCTAACGTCCGTTTTTGTTTACGTGTACGAATAACCGTCTACTATTGAGACATTAAGCTCACCAGCTCCCGAAAGCTTAACCTAAGCTGTGACCTAACGGTCTACCTCAATGGTTAGGCAAAGCTTGATGATCATCTCATGTCCACTCGATCAATCCTTCTTAAAAGAAGGCAACAACAAAAAAGTAACAAACACAGCCTTCTAGCAGGTTTGTTCGGTTAAAGTTGCCAGCCTTTGCTAGCGCCTTTGATTAAAAAAAACCACTGAGTTCTTCGGAGCGTTTTCAACTAATCTTATTCCTACAGCGCTGCAAAATGCACGGGACTACTAACCAAACGCTAAAGCCTTCACAGTTGGTCTAATTATTTATCCTTACGTTACGTTTCAACACTCCGTGTACAACACAAATAATTCTCGGTGCAATACTCATCGAAAGCACCTCACAACAATTGCATAGGTTTTATGCTAAAACCATGCACCAATGGTTCTCAATTCTCATAGCGCGCAACGACAGCTCCACAGTGTCGCGCAAAACTTACATCAGTTCACGTAATCATTGGGTCTAGGTGAACATCTTCCTGAAATGCTCATTCATGTCACATCCACATGATAGTGAAGGCATACGTCACTGCACTAAATCTATGAAACACTAGAAAAATAACGCATTTTCGTACTAATGATTCAAGCACTTCCAAGTTCAGCGGGTTTCCTTCGGTAAGCTTTACATCAAATCTTGTGACTTATACAAAAAAACGACTCAAACATGAGTCTCCAATGTTGCACTGAATAACCATACTTAGCACGCGTGTGCAACAATTACTCAAACTGACCGTGCCTCCTTTTCTACACTAGATTCGCCTGAATCGCACACGATGGGGTCGTGGTCCCGGCGTTTTTCGAACACGCCAGAGGCTACAAAATGCACAAACTCTAAGCAGTGCACTGCCGTCACACCTCATTTTCCACTTCGGCCTGTTCCCCTCAGGACTTTGAAAGGGATGCCAGAAGCAGGGGTGAAACCTGCGCCATTTTTCTTTTGTGGTCTCCCCTACGCGGTATTTAGCCACTCTGCGCTTTCGACTTTGACCCATCGGGCAAGGCCGCTTTCCCGAAGTCGTCGAACGCAACCGCGCATTTCGTTGGGGTAACGCACCTCCTTTTCCCTCTCTACACCTGGCTCGCCGCTTGTACCTCTCTGAACGCCACCAATGACGTTTCCTGAAACGGATTAACTGCCTAGCCTGTCGTCTTTGTTGGGAAGGAGTGGGACCTGTCCTAGGCTCACGCAGTGCCGAACGCCTCCGCTTCTTCTTTTTTCTGCTATGTTTGCAAACCAGCTCGGTATTATCGCTGCACTGCTGAAGCGTGGCGTTCTTGCTCTCATCAGCCACTGCGCTAACCAAGCCTACATTTGACGATGTCGAAACGCCCTCTTGAGGCACGAAGAAGGTTTCCAGCCTCTTACTGGGCCCATTAGGGCTGCTGGTACCTTCCTCATACACGCAAGGAGTGTCTTTCGACATCGTCCCTTCCTCCAGACCCGCCAAGGCCTCGTTCTCAGCATACTCTACCTTGATGGATTCTAGAATACGCAGGCCTTTTACTGGCGCGATCTGTTTCAAGCGCTTCATGACGCACCTTAACTTCCGGCGCTTTGTGACGCACCTCGCTTTCAAACTCCGGTCTGAATCTTTCTTTCTTTTTGCAAACAGAAGTTCCGAATCTCCTAATTAGCTCTGCTTTAACAACTTCGTGGTTGTTCGCGTGCTGCTCACTGAGTCGCGCAACAACATCCACTACCTCGCAGGGCAGAACCGTGAGTAGCTTCTGAGACCACGTGTCTCGCTCACACGACAGTTGCCTACACTTTCGTTTAAACAGCCTAAGATACAGGCCCATATCCCATGATACCTCATATGGCTGCATGTACCTAGACATCTCGAACTCTGCCTCATTTTCGAGAAGTACTCCTCGCTGGGGTCCCAACCTCATACTCAACTCATAGTCTTGTTCGAGAAATTTTATCTTGAGGTCTTCTCTTTCATCTTCACTCTTTCCTTCCATCTGAGCTGCTCTGAACTTTCTTTCAATAATGAGGTCCCATTCTTCACTTAGTTTCTCATCATCCGCCCCCAAATCGTTAATTGCTTGAATGATTATGGGTTTTCGTGCCAAACCCTTTGTATCGATCCCCAATTCCTCACACAACAGCAACAAGTCTGACTTCTGCAGCTCCCGTAAGTCCATGACCATACTTAGAGCTCGCTACTTCCAAAAAAAACTTTCCGAAACGGCGAAACTAAGTGTTTCGGCAAAGTTAACTACCAGTTCTAAATTTTAACCCTATTTTAGAACCTGGTTCACTCAAAAAATAAGCCAAGCACTCACCCATACGTGATCCATGTCTCGAGCCAGCTGCTTCCCTTGGGCCGACTGTGTTGTCACTTGTAGCTTCGTATGCCACTGCTGACAACCAGTTGTTGTAGACCGGGGTCTGCCCAGTCTATTCGGGTAGCGTGGTGCAGCTTCGGGTTGAGGAAACGAACGCTGACAAAAAGGGGATACGAAAAACAAATAGGTTTATGGCACTATTTACAAATATTTACAGCATAGAAAGGTTGTGAGTTTTCACAAACCATGAGCGTGGTGGTTGAACCGTTACACAGTTCAGAGCCACGTCCTGCACCCTGCGGCGTCATTATAAGCCCTGTCGGGCTCCTCCTTCTTGAGTGGAACACCAATCACACACACACAACAGGCGAGTGGTACACACACAACAGGCGCACGTGAACATCCAATATTGAGCCGTGATCACTGCACTGCAAGGTGGCGCCAGAGGGGTTCTTCCTCGTCGTGTGTGTGCCGCTGGTCGAGGGGTCCCAAGCTTCTGACAGCAGACATCAAACAGTCCGGCGACCTGTTCGCTCAATTAGCAGGGCAATTTGTGTTGGTGGCCGCGGTTTCTTCCAAGGAAGACGCTGTCTTTGTTGTCCTCTCTGGAACGGCTTACGGCGTCGCGGCGACACGACGTCTCATCCTCCCGCTAGCAGGGACAATACCTGGCGGGCACAGGCAGCCGGCCAGTCGGCTACTTGTTTGAGGATTGAAAGAGCGCAGCTCTCCCGTCAGCTTTGGACGCTGGTTCCGAGAGAACTGGGGTTCCAGGCGTGGGAACGCTGCCCGGCTACGCTTCTCAGTGACAGCATGGCGCCTACTGACGACGGTCATAACACCACTAATTAGCGAGCCGATTCTTATTGCACTTAGCGGTGCCTCATCTCCCCCAAATGCCAGGCTCCGGAAACAACTCCGGCTATTCAAGTTGGAGGACGATGTGCTCTATCGATACATTTTTATTACTGAAGGTCATTGATGGGTTCCCGTCGTACCACGCGCACTACGCACTGAAGTTCTGCGTGCTTCCCACGACGACCCGACGTCAGGCCACTTGGGTTACTATAAAACCTACGAGCGCATCCGCAGTCGATTCTTCTGGCCAGGTCTTTCAATGACGGTAGCTAAGTTTATCGCCTTGTGCGCACTTTTCCAACACCGCAAGCGGCCCACTACTGCTCTAGTCGGGACCCTACAACCACTTCCTTGCCCAGCAGAGCCGTTCTCTGTCATCGGAATTGACCTCTTCGGGCTCCTTCCAACTACATTAGACGGCAAGAGATGGATCGTCACCACGGTTGATGACTTGAGCCGGTACGATGAGACGGCCTCGATCACTTCAGGTACTGCTTCCGAAGTAGCAACTTTCTTTTTGAATGCTATTTACCTACGTCACTGAGTCCCTCGTGTTCTTTTGGGTGACCGGGGCAAGGCATTTCTTTCAAGCACGCTCAGTGAAGTTCTTCAAGCATCAAAAACAGTTTATAAAACAACATCCAGCTATCACCCACAAACCAATGCCTTAGCGGAAAGATTGCATCGCACGCTGTGTGACATGCTGTCCATGTATATCTGACCAGACCATCGCAACAGGGATGCCATTCTTCCCTTTGTCACGTAGCATAGAACACGTAAGTTCAACGAGCCACAGGCTATTTTTTTTCCTAGTATACGGACGCCAAACGACATCACCACTCGACGTTTCATTCTTTTCTGGCCCCTTCAACGCTTCACCATTCATTTGCAAGCAGTTTCTGTCCCGTGTTACTCAATGCCGTCGTCTTGCCCATGTAAACACTGAAGCTAGCCAAGAAGACCGCAAACATCGTTACGATGCCACGCGCCGCGTCGTTCTCTTCCGCCCTGGCGACGATGTACTTCTGTGGACTCCTGCCCGAACGCCTGGCTTATGCGAGAAGGTTGAGTCGCGCTATCTTGGTTTCTAAAAAGTTCTCGAACAGACCTCACCGGTGAACTACCGTATCACACCTGTTCATGCCCCCACTGACCAACGCTGCCGCGGAACAGAGATTGTGCATGTTTCGCGTCTCAAGCCCTGTCGTATGCGTTCTACAGCGTGATTCGCAGCCAGGCTGGCCGCTTCTGTCGACGGGGGAAATGAATGTAAGAATTCATTGGACTTCATCTTCCTCGCCTGTTCTGTCAATAACGATCATCAGTGTTCGCTTCGGCCTCTTCATCATCGGCGCCATCTTGCTGTTGCTCGAATAAAGCGTCAGCTGAACCGAGGTATTTCAATATATATATATATATATATATATATATATATATATATATATATATATATATATATATATATATATATATATTATCATCATCAGCCTTACTACGTCCACTGCAGGACAAAGGCCTCTCCTATGTTCCGCCAGTTAACCCGGTCCTGTGCTTGCTGCTGCCAATTTATACCCGTAAACTTCTTAATCTCATCTGCCCACCTAACCTTCTGTCTCCCCCTAACCCACTTGCCTTCTCTGGGAATCCAGTTAGTTACCCTTAACGACCAGCGGTTATCCTGTCTACGCACTACATGCCCTGCCCATGTCCATTTCTTCTTCTTGATTTCAGCTATGATATCCTTAACTCCCGTTTGTTCCCTAATCCACTCTGCTCTCTTCTTGTCTCTTAAAGCTACACCTACCAATTTTCATTTCAATGCTCGCTGCGTCGTCCTCAATTTAAGCTGAACCCTCTTTGTAAGTCTCCAGGTTTCTGCTCCGTAGCTAAGTACCGGCAAGACACAGCTGTTGATTGATTGATTGATTTGTGTTGTTTAACGTCCCAAAACCACCATATGAATATGAGAGACGCCGTAGTGGAGGGCTCCGGAAATTTCGACCACCTGGGGTTCTTTAACGTGCACCCAAATCTGAGCACACAAGACACAGCTGTTATATACGTTCCTCTAGAGGGATAGTGGCAATCTACCTGTCATAATTTGAGAGTGCTTGCAAAATGTGCTCCACCCCCTTCTTATTCTTCTAGTTACTTCAATCTCGTGGTTCTGCTCCGCGGTTATTACCTGCCCTAAGTATACATAGTCCTTTACAACTTGAAGTGCACTATTACCTATCTCGAAGCGCTGCTCTTTTCCGAGGTTGTTGTACATTACTTTCGTTTTCTGCAGATCCATTTTAAGTCCCACCTTTCTGCTCTCTTTGTCAAACTCCGTAATCATGAGTTGCAATTCGTACCCTGAGTTAGTGCAATGCAATGTCATCGGCGAAGCGCAGGTTACTAAGGTACTCTCCATTAACTCTTATCTCTAACTGTTCCCATTCTAAGCATTTGAAAACCTCCTGTAAGCACGCGCTAAATAGCATTGGGGAGATTGTGTCCCCCTGCCTTACACCCTTCTTGATTGGTATTCCGTTGCTTTCTTTATGAAGCACTATGGTAGCAGTTGATCCCTTGTAGATTTCTTCCAGGATGCTTATATATACTCCATCGACGCTCTGATTCCGCAGTGTCTGCATGACAGCTGATATTTCTACTGAATCAAACGCCTTCTCGTAATCTATGAAGGCTATGTATAGTGGTTGGTTATATTCTGAGCATTTCTCTATTACCTGATTGATAATATGAATGTGGTCGATTGTTGAGTAGCCTGTTCGAAATCCTGCTTGTTCCTTTGGTTGATTGAATTCTAATGTTTTCTTTACTCTGTTAGCAATTACCTTTGTAAATAGCTTGTATAGTACAAAGAGCAAGCTAATCGGCCTGTAATTCTTGAAGTCCTTGTCATCTTCTTTGCTTTGTATCAAGATGATGTTAGCGTTCTTCCAAGACTCTGGTACTCTTCCCATCAGGAGACGCCTAGTAAACAGGGTGGCTAGTTTTTCTAACACAATCTGTCCTCCATCTTTCAGCAGATCTGATGTTACCTGATCCTCACCAGCAGCTTTGCCTCTTTGCATGATCTCCAAAGATTTTCTGACTTCTTCTATCATTACTGGTGGGGTGTCATCTGGGTTACTGCTAGTTAATATAGTACTAAAGTTGTGGTTGTCCCGGCTACTGTACAGATCTCTGTAAAACTCCTCCGCTATTTTAACTATCCTATCCATATTGGTAGGTATTTTGCCTTCTTTGTCCCTTAGTGCATACATCCGATTTTTGCCGATCCCAAGTTTCCTCTTCACTGCATTGACGCTTCCTCCGTTTTTCAGAGCGTGTTCAATTCTCTCCTTGTTATACCTTCTTACATCGGATACCTTACGTCTATTAATCAACTTCGAAAGCTCTGCCAGTTCTATTTTGTCTGTTGTACTTAAGAATTTCATAATTTGACGCTTCTTAATGAGATTCTTCGTTTCCTGGGTAAGCTTGCCAGTGTCCTGTCTAACTACCCTGCCTCCAACTTCCACTGCACACTCCGTAATGATACTCGTCAGATTACCATTCATTGTATCTATGCTAAGGTTGGTTTCCTCACTAAGAGCCGAGTACCTGTTCTGAAGCGAGACTTTGAATTTCTGTACCTTCCCTCTCAGTGCCAGCTCATTGATTGGCTTCTTGCGTATCAGTTTCTGTCGTTCCTTTCTCAAGTCTAGGCGAATTCGAGACCGTACCAATCTATGGTCACTGCATCGTACTTTGCCAACCACTTCCACATCCTGCACGATGCCTGTGTGCACTCTTATAAAGCCTATTTCGTTCTTATTTTCGCCTTTAGGGCTCCTCCATGTCCACTTGCGGTTTCCTCGTTTTTGGTAGAAGGTATTCAAAATCCGTAAATTATTGCGTTCTGCGAATTCTACTAGTAGCTCTCCTCTGGCGTTTCTATAACCGATGCCATAATCTCCTACTGCCTGGTCTCCAGCCTGCTTCTTCCCTACCTTTGCAATAAAGTCTCCCATAAGTATAGTATACTGTGTTTTTACATCACTTATTGCCGATTTCACGTCTTCATAGAAGCTTTCAAATGAAGGATCATCATGGCTGGATGTAGGTGCATAAGCCTGTATAAACTTCATCTTGTATCTCTTATTGAGATTAATTACGACACCTACCACCCTTTCATTATTTCTATAGTATTTCTCTATGTTGCCAGCTATGTTTCTGTGAATTAGGAACCCCACTCCCAGTTCTCTTCTGTCAGCCAAGCCCCGAAGCAAAGGACGTGCCTATTCTGTAGCACCGTATAGGCCTCATCTGTCCTCCTAACCTCACTGAGCCCTATTATATCTCATTTAACACCCTCTAGCTCCTCGAATAATACAGCTAGGCTTCCCTCACTAGATAAGGTTCTAGCGTTAAACCTTGCCAAGTTCAGGTTCCAATGGCGGCCTGTCCGGATCCAGAGATTCTTAGCACCCTCTGCTGCGTTGCAGATCTGACCGCTGCCGTGGTCAGTTGCTTCGCAGCTGCTGGGGACCGAGGGCCGTGAGTTATTTGACGTATGCATGTGGGAGGTAGTGGCCAGATACTGCAGCAGGGTGGCCAATCCTTCTCTGGTGAGGGAGTGCGTTCCCGGCGGTGGTTACCGGTGAGGCCGCACCCCAGGCCTCGTAATGCAGTTCCATCACCACGTGGCTTTTTTTTTGGTTGGCAACTGCGTGGCACCGGGATTTTAACCACGAACCTTTTGCATGCGAGGCGGGTGCTCTAACCACTCTACGCCATCGCTGCTTCTTTTATATATATATATATATATATATATATATATATATATATATATATATATATATATATATATATATATATATATATAGTTTATTCAGCCCAAGGGCTCAGCAACGAACGGGTAGTCCGAGACCGAGCGTGCACACACCCGATGATGATTGTGGTGACCCCCAGTGAAGATGAGGACAGGGACCCAGACGGATGATGATGATTATAATAATGCATATATGAGAAGCGCATAATGAATGCCAGCACTAATTCCCCCCACATCAAAGCGGCCAAGCTGGCCTTAGCAAATCAATGTGGCAGAAAACGTCGCCTGAAAGGCTTCATGCGAGACACGTGCACGATCTCTGTGGAGTGGTGACGGCGGTCTGTTGGGACGACAAGTGGGGTCACATGATAATTAACGGGCGAAGTCTGTTCGATAACTATGTAAGGCCCAATTAGGTGTGGCTGAAACTTGTCACACAGACCAGGTGTACCAATAGGTGTGAATAGGAGCACCTCGTCACGAGGACGGAAGAATGCAAGGCGATGGGATGCGTCATAAATGACTTTTCGATCCTGCTGTTGCGCTTCCGTGCTGATGCGAGCACGATCGCGACACCGGGATAGTCTTGAAATGTATTCCTCGCTGGTAGACGGAGACGAGTTGACGTCAGTGTTGAAAAAGGAAATGTCGTTGATGAAAGTAGGGGAACGTCCATAAACAAGGTAGAAGGGCGAATATCCGGTGGTGCGCTGAAGGGCCGTGTTGTAGGCAAAGGTGAGGACTGACAGAAGAGTATCCCAGTTTTTGTGGTCTGGACTGTTGTAGGCGGCCATAATGTCAGCAAGAGTACGGTGAAACCTCTCGGTGAGACCGTTGGTTTGAGGGTGGTAGCTGGAAGCTGTCTTGTGTGTTATTCCAGAGGCGCACAATACTTCATTTAGCACTTCTGACAAGAACACCCTTCCACGGTCACTCAACAATATACGAGGGGCGCCATGGCGCAGAATGATGGCGTACAGAACAAAGTCCGCAACTTCCGAAGCAGAGGCAGTTGATACAGACGTTGTCTCCGCGTAGCGTGTCAAGTTGTCTACTACAGTCACTATCCATCGTTTGCCAGTAGATGTGACGGGAATAGGGCCGTAAAGGTCGATACATACAACCCTAAATGGCGTTGTGGGGCACGGAATTGGCCGCAAAGGCCCGGCCGGTGCAGTTGTCTGGATTGTACGACGCTGGCATGGGATACAGGAACCAACGTAGCGCGCAATGCTAGTAGAAACACCAGGCCAGTAGAAGCGACTTCGCATGTGGTCGTAAGTTTTTTGAATACCAAGATGTCCGGCAGTCAAGTCGTCGTGGAAGGCTTTAAGCACGTCAAGTCGAAGAGAGCGTGGTAGCACTCCCGAACCCAGCGTTGACCATCTGGGTGGTAGATGTGACGGTACAGAACTCCATTCTCCAGCTTAAATCGCAAGAGTTGACGACAATGTCGCGCGTTAGGTGGATGGGAAGCTCCTGAGAGCTGGTCCATGATACGCCTACAGTAAGGATCAGACAACTGGCAGGAGTGAAATGTGCGCTTGTCATCCGAGAATAGCTGGTCTATTGAGGCGAGCGCAGGCGCCGGAGTTGAAGTGATGACCGAACATTGACCGATGCTGAGCTGGGTATTTGGTAGCGGGCAGCGAGAAAGGGCATCGGCGTCTTGGTGTTTTCTACCTGACTTATAAGTGATATCGAAGTCATACTCCTGTAAACGTAGAATCCACCGACCCAAGCGTCCAGACAAGTTCTTCAATGTGGAAAGCCAGCATAGGGCGTGGTGGTCGGTAACTATCGTGAAATGACGGCCGTGGAGGTAGGAACGGAACTTTTGCACTGCCCAGACCTCAGCCAAGCACTCCTGCTCAGTTATGGTATAGTTTTTCTCGGTCGCGGTTAACACTTTACTGGCATACGCCACTACTCTCTCTTGTGAAGAGATGTCACGTTAGAGCAGAACGGCACCTATACCGCGGCCGTTAGCGTCCGTATGTAGGATGGTCGGTGCGGCCTCATCAAAGTGGCGGAGTGCAGGTTCGGACGTGAGGACACACTTTAACAGGTCGAATGCCGTTTGACATTCTTCTGACCACAGAAAGGGCACGTCGGAAGCAAGAAGCTGGTGCAGTGGAGCCACTATTGATGCAAAGTTTTGTATAAAACGGTGAAAATAGGGGGCGAGACCAAGAAAACTTCGCAACTCCTTCGGCCTTTCGGGGCGCGGAAAGCGAAGCACCGCAGCAATTTTGTCCGGATCCGGCCGAATTCCGTCTTTGCTCACGACGTGGCCCAAAACCTTGATAGCTTTTGTGGCGAAACGTAATTTTTTTCGTGTTGAGTTGGAGACCAGCAGCGGCAAGGCACGTCAGAACGCAATCCAAACGGTTTAGGTGCTGAGGAAACGTTGACGAAAAAAATGACGACGTCGTCCAAGTAGCAGAGACAGGCCTTTAATTTAAGGCCACGCAGCGCGGTATCGATCATGCGCTCAAATGTAGCTGGCGCGTTGCACAGCCCGAAAGACATAACGTCGAATTCGTATGGCTCGTCGGGGGTTGCGAACGCCGTTTTCTCTTTATCCTCTTCGTGCATAGGAATTTGCCAGTATCCGGAACGCAGGTGGAGGCAGGAAAAGTATTTCGCGCCTTGTAGAGAATCAAGAGCATCGTCAATGCGAGGCAGTGGGTACAGATCCTTGCGAGTGATCTTGTTGAGCGCCCTGTAATCGACGCAAACGCGCACGGAGCCTTTTTGCGAGCCCGAACCACAGGCGATGACCAAGGGCTAGATTAAGGACGAATTACCTCTCGTTTGAGCATCTCAGCTACGTTTTCTTCGATGATTTTTCTCTCAGCAGGAAACACGCGGTAGGGCCGGCTGCTGCTGAAAAACATTTATTTACAGATGTTATTTACAGGGAGGGTGGGAACGGTCCATAAGGGGCCGCCCCGTACAAACACTAGGTGAGCTCCCTCTTACGGGAACCCATTGGCGTTGGCCGCGGCCCAGGCACGCTCAACCAAGGCCCGTTGGGCCGTCAGGTCAGAGCAGCCGAGCAGGGCTGCCTCCCAGTCCTCCCGCGAAGGGTGGGGTAGTGGGGTAAGGTTTGGGGTTTTTTGGCATGCCCACGCCATGTGGAAAATGTCAGAGGAATTTTCCTCACAATGCGGGCACTTCCCCGTGCAAGTGGGGTCAAAGTGTTCTATGATTGCCGGGCACAATAGAGTTTTAGTATAAAGGCGAAGGAGGATTCGCTCCTCCGCCTTCGTGAGGCCCTTACAGGGTTTCGGATAGACGTTATGGCTCGACTAATAAAATTGTGTGACCTCCTTAAAGGTGTAGGCGAGATTGGGTTCGAGTTCCGGATCGGTAGGGGACGAGGATGGTGCCCGGAGAGTGAGCGCGCGGGCGGCGGCATCGGCCGTCTCATTACCATCGAGGCCCGTGTTAGCCGGAGCCCATATGATCATTCGGTGCGCGGGGGCACCTAGGTGGCTGCTGTTCTGCAAAATTTTATAAGCACGGTACGGAATGTATCCCTGTTCAATATTGCGACAGGCACCCCTTGAGTCGGTGATGATGACCCTCGAGTCCTGATCTGCGGCGGCTAGTGCGATGGCGATCTCCTCCGCGTGCGTAATGTTATGTGCACGGAATGTGTCCGTTTACAACGGTGTTTTGGTGGACGACCGCAGCCGTGTACCAACCACCGTGGTGCGGGCCGGAGGTGTCCACGTAGAATAATCCGAATTTGTGGCCGTAGTGTCGAGCCAAGGCTTCCGCCCGCGCGAGGCGTCGGCCACTGTAGTCGTCTCGGGTCATGTTAGCCGGAAGAGGGCGCACGTGCAAGGAGTATCGCCAAACTTCTGGAATCCGTACGCGCTCTTCCGTGTGTATTGAATGATTGATGTGTAGCCGGGCAAGGAGGCGGCGACCCGACGGTGTTTTAGAGAGTCTAGTATATTGGTTTGTCAAGTGCGCCTCTCTCAGCTCTTGAAGGTGTTCACCATTCTCAAGCTCTAAAGGTGCTGGTTAGAGGTGCTGACAGGAAGGTCGAGTGCGCGCTTGTAGATTTTGCGGATAATGACTTCGAGTGCATTCTCGTCGGATTTGCGTAGGTGGAGGTATGGAGCCGAGTACAGGACTCGGCTGGTTATGAATGCATGCGCCAGCCGCAAGGCATCTTTGCATCGTAACCCCCCGCGCTTGTTGAAAACCCGGCGGACCATCCGGTCCACCTGGTCCCCCAACTTACGCAATTTGGCCAATGTTGTGTCTGCTCTGCGATTGTGTATAAAAAGCCTTAGTACTCTAATCTCATCGCGTTCGGGTATGGGTCCGCTGTGAAGCAAGAGGTCGATTTTTGTGGTGCACTTTGGTGATGGGCGTATGTGCACGAATTCCAATTTGGACGGCGAGCACTGAAGGCCGCAGCGACGGGCATAGTAATCCACGATGTCCGCCGCTTGCTGCAGGCTTGCCTCCATGTCTCCTGCCGAGCCGTGTGACGCCCATATGGTGATGTCGTCGGCGTACAGCGCATGCTGTATGCCTTCGACTTTCGCCAGCTGAGCGGGGAGTCTCATCATTGCCACATTGAATAGGAGGGGCGAGAGGACCGCTCCCTGCGGAGTCCCTCTCGTGCCTAATCGGTAAGGGCCGTGTTCAATGTCCTCAATCCGAATGTATGATTGTTGGTCAGTGAGGAATTGTTTAATATAGTTGAAAGTGTTTTGGCCGCAATCCACCTGTGATAGATGTGTTAGAATAATTTCGTGGGTCACGTTATCAAAGGCCCCCTTCAGATCCAAAGCGAGCACAACTTTGTCATTCAGGGGATACTCGACTGGATCGAGGATCTCATGGTCGAGAAGAAGCAAGACATCCTGCGCGAACCGGTGTGGGCGGAACCCGAACATGGTGTCTGCAAATGCATTTTTGGTCTCCAGGAACGTGGACAACCTGTCGCGCACCATCGTCTCAATTAATTTTCCCACACAGGAAGTAAGGAAGATGGGGCGGAGGTTGTCCGTGTTAATGACTTTACCCGCTTTGGGTATTGTTGCGGCTCGGGGTGCTGAGTCGTATCCCACCTCTGCCAACCAGTTGTTGCGGCTCGGGGTGCTGAGTCGTATGCCACCTCTGCCAACCAGTTGTTGCGGCTCGGGGTGCTGAGTCATATCCGACCGCTGCCACCAGTTGTTTCGGGTCGAAAGGAAGGTCGCAGGAGGATACGAAAACAAAACCCGGTCTCTTGTGGTAGCGTGGTGTCGTTTCGGGTTGAGGAAACGAGCGCTTACAAGATGGAGATACGAAAAAAGCAAACAGGTTTATGGCACTATTTACAAATATTTACAGCATGAGGTTAAGAGTTCACAAACCACGAGCGTGGTGGTTAAACCGTTACATGGTTCAGAGCGACGTCCCGCACTCTGCGGCGTCCTTATAAGCCCTGTCGGGCTCCTCCTTCTTGAGTGGAACACCAATCACACACACACACAACAGGCGACGGGTACGAGCATGCACGGCCCACGTGAGCATCCAATATTGAGTCGTGATCACTGCACTGCAAAGTGGCGCTAGAGGGGCTCTTCCTCGTCGTGTGTGTGTCGCTGGTCGAGGGGTCCCAAGCTCCGGACAGCAGACATCAAACGGCCCGCCAATCTGTCCGCTCAATTAGCAGGGCACTTTGTGGCGGCGGCCGCCGTTTCTTCAAAGGAAGACGCTGCCTTTGTTGTCCTCTCTGGAACGGCTTACGGTGTCGTGGCGACACGACGTCTCAGCCTCCGGCAAGAAGGGACAATACCTGGCGGGCATAGGCAGCCGACCAGTCGGCTACCTCTTTGAGGATTAAAATAGCGCCACTCCCCCGTCATCTCTGGACGCTCGTTCCGAGAAAACTGGATTCAAGGCGTGGGAGCGCTGCCCGGCTACGCTTCCCAGCGACAGCATGGCACCTACTGACGATGGTCATAACAGTATGAAGGTGACCAGGGCGGTCTTCCACTCAATTGGTAGGCTTGTTTTCCCGATCCAAATGGAATTGATGTAGGCAAGGAGCATGGTGTAGGCCGAGTCAGGAAGATTGGCAAGTAATTTCACGGTTATTTTATCCGTTCCCGGTGCCGTTCCTCGCCTCATTTTTGCTAGGGCTGCCTTCAGGTCGTGTAACTGGAACAGTTGATCCAGCTCTGCGTTCTTGGTACCTGCATACGAGTACGCCGGCCCTCGGGAGTCCTGCTGTGTGCATAGATATTGGTCTCGGAGTTTACATGCCAATTTGGCTGTGTCTCCGTCGAAGCTGTGAAATGCTCGTTGCAGATGCTTTTGTGTCTCTGTTCGAGTTTGGGTCGGATCAATCAAGGCACGGAAGAGGCGCCAGGTACTCCGGCTGGACATTTGTCGAGCGGCCGTATTGCAATGGTCCACCCTGTTAAAGTCAGCGAGCTGGGCCGCGTACTATGCTGCTCGTTGGGGGAGCTCAGCGATGCGAATTTCGAGCTGTAAAGAAGAGGAAGTACTCCGGCGCAGAGGCAGCAGCATCGAGTGTGCAGCAGTGGCTCGAGCTCGGAAATTGCGGCTGGTGCATCGCCTTCCAAGCTTTCCAAGCATCAACCTTTCTGCTTAATAAATCTCCTTTATAACTGGTGGAGCCGTGCCGGGTACCGTCCCTTACACCTTCCCGCTACCATCCTGGAACTCCGTTCTCGACGGCTACCTTCTGCTATGCCGGACGCCGATCAGCAGACGCTTCCATCTCCTCCGGCCACCTGTCCAGGCAGTGTTCCTCAGCGGGAGCCTCCAATCTTCAGTGGAACAGATGACAACGACGTTGAAGATTGGCTCTCGACTTTCGAACGGGTGAGCGCTTTAAACAGATGGACGGACGCGGACAAGTTGACACGCGTGTCGTTCTACCTCGCGGGCGTAGCCAGCCTTTGGCTTAGAAACCACGAGGCAGACGTCCGAACGTGGCCGCAATTTAAAACGTCGATTGTATCAGTCTTCGATCGACCTGCCGTCCGAAAACTTCGTGCCGAGCAACGTTTACGCACACGCGCACAAGAAACGGGTGAAACCTTCACAAGTTATATAGAAGACGTCGTCGATTTGTGCAGACGCGTGAACTCCGAAATGACGGAAGCTGAAAAATGTAAGCACATCCTCAAGGGGATTGACGACGATGCTTTTCAAATGCTCTTGGCGAAAAGCCCGACCACTGTTAACGACGTAATCAGCCTCTGCCAAAGCTACGATGAATTGCGGAAGCAGCGAGCTTTGACAAGACGTCCTCCAGCACACGATTTGGCATCGCTGTCTAGTGTGATCAGTGGTCATGACAAAGCGTCACTAATAGCCGAAATAAAAGCATTTGTCCGTGAAGAAGTTGCACGACAGCTTTCGTTGGTGCCTTTCACACCAGAAGCTACCACAACTTTACCATCTTCTCTACGTGACGTCATTCAAGGAGAGGTCGCCGAGGCCTCACCAGGTGCTCGCGAACCTAATCTTGTGGCTGCTCCTCTCACCTACGCCGCGGCTGCAGCCATGCCAACTCGCAAGGCGCCTGCGCCTCCGTTCCAGCCTCGCGCGAGCTATCCCCCAGCTCCAGTTCACTGGACCAGCACCAACACCCCTAACCCGTGGCGCACCCCCGACAATCGCCCGATATGTTATGCTTGTCGATACCCCGGACACGTCGCAAGGTATTGCCGCCGACGGACGCATATCACCAATGAAAACCACCGTGAGCCTTTCTTCCCGCTTGACTCCAACGCGCGATACGGTTCCTCCACTCCAATGCCAGCCCGCTACCAGGACGACCACCGCCCTCGGTCGGGACGTCTTCGCTCGCCCTCTCCACGCCGCCGCTCGCCTTCTCCTATGCGTCGACGGCCCGCGCCTAACGAGGAGGAAAACTAGACGACGCAGTTCCTGAGGCAAGAACTGCGCAAGTTTCGGTTTGCCCAAGTCCTCATTTGTCACCTACCAATGTTATTGATGTGTTCGTCGAAAATGTCCCTACTGTCGCTCTTGTAGATACCGGTGCCGCTGTTTCTGTTATAGACGCTGGATTTTGCCGCTCAATTCGTAAGGTTACGACGCCTTTCTCCGGATTATCGCTTCGCACAGCCAGTGCTCAACCTGTTCAGCCGACCGCAGTATGTACAGCCCGCGTGACAATTCAGGACGCTCTGTATACGATAGAGTTCGTGGTTCTTTCATCGTGCTCCCTTAATCTTATTTTGGGATGGGACTTTTTGTCGCGTCATAACGCCGTAATCAACTGTGCTAGGGCTGAGGTTGAATTTTGCTCACTGGATGACCAAGCGTCCGTCGACACCCAGTCTGCCGCTAAACTTGTCGTTAGCGATGACACCTACATCCCTCCATGCTCTTTTGCGTTCGTGCCAGTTTCATGCAGCGCCATATCCGACGGCACGGTCTTCTTCACACCATCTCCAATATTGGTCGCCCGAAGAGCCCTCCCCCTGCCTTTTGCTGCTCTCGATCTTGTAGAAGGCTCAACCACAATGCCAATTTATAATCATGAGTCGTCGTCTTTATCGCTACTTTGTCACGAGTGCCTTGGCCGCGTCGAGACAATCAGTTCTTCCAGAATTATATCCGTCCCCGATGAGGTGCCTTCTACATCCGTCTGTGAACTGGCTGTCGTCTCAGCGCCTGACTCAACGTCGGCAAACATATTTCAACCACTCATCGCTGCAGATTTGACATCTTCGCAGCGTTCACAACTCCTCACCATTCTTGACAGCTACCGCCATTCTTTCGACGTTGAACAACCATCTCTCGGCCGTGCCTTAGCAGTAGAACACCACATCGACACTGGGTCCCACTCACCGCTGCGACAACGACCATATCGCGTGTCCGCTACAGAACGCCGCGTCATTGCTGACCAAGTAGACGACATGCTTCGCAGAGGCATCATTCGCCCTTCACAGAGCCCATGGGCGTCTCCGGTGGTTCTCGTCAAAAAGAAAGACGGTTCTATTCGTTTCTGTGTCGATTTCCGGCGATTGAACAAGATCACGCTGAAGGATGTCTATCCACTACCGCGCATTGACGATGCTTTGGACAGTTTGCAGGGTGCCGAGTTCTTTTCCTCGTTAGACTTGCGGTCAGGCTACTGGCAGGTGCCTATGGCGGAGGCCGATCGCCCCAAAACCGCTTTTGTCACGCCAGACGGTTTATATGAATTCACCGTCATGCCCTTCGGACTTTGCAATGCCCCTGCAACGTTCGAACGAATGATGGACAACATCCTGCGTGGGCTAAAATGGAAGATATGCTTGTGTTACCTCTATGATATCGTGGTCTTCGCCCCTAACTTTGACACACACTTACGTCGCCTTCAGCACGTCCTTACTTGCTTAACTAACGCCGGTTTGCAATTAAACCTAAAAAAATGTCGATTTGCCATGCGTCAACTGAACATTTTGGGCCACGTTGTTTCGAAGGAAGGCATCCTCCCGGATCCCGAGAAATTGCGAGCTGTTACGGCGTTTCCTAAACCTGCCACCATCAAAGAACTTCGAAGTTTCATCGGCTTGTGTTCTTATTTCCGGTGATTCGTCCGAAACTTCGCGTCTATTATATCACCTCTCACGCAACTTCTCAGCAGCTGTAAAGACCTCTTATCGTGGTCCCCTGCCTGCGACGAGGCTTTCACCACCTTGCGACGGCTTCTCACGACGCCACCCATTCTACGCCATTTCGATCCTGAAGCTCCAACTGAAATCCACACCGACGCCAGTGGTGTAGGCCTTGGTGCTGTGCTCGCACAGCGTAAACCGGAACATCAGGAATACGTCGTCGCATACGCTAGTCGCACACTTACCAAGGCTGAGAGCAACTACAGCGTTACAGAAAAGGAGTGCTTGGCCATTGTGTGGGCCCTTGGAAAGTTTCGCCCATATCTATATGGTCGTTCTTTTGACGTCGTGACCGACCACCACGCGCTGTGCTGGCTTTCGACGTTAAAAGACCCATCTGGCCGCCTCGCTCGCTGGGCGTTGAAAATTCAAGATTACGACATACGCGTGGTTTATCGGTCAGGACGAAAGCATGCTGACGCCGACGCCCTTTCCCGTTCCCCCCTGTCCCAGAATGCCACAGCTGACTCCGCTTGTGATTCCACATTGTCATCGCTTGACTTTGACACCATTGCTATCGAACAACGCAATGACCCGTGGACTGCGTCTCTTCTCAATCATCTCTGCGACACTTCTGAACCCCCAAAGACGCGAACGCTTCGGCGCCAAGTTCCACACTTCTCTATACGTGACACGCTTCTCTATCGACGCAACTACGCACCAGAGGGACGCAAGTGGCTGCTCGTCGTTCCACGAACCCTGAGGTCGCAGATTTGTTCCTCTTTCCACGCTGACCCACAATGTGGCCACGCAGGAGTCTTCAAGACCTACGAAAGGCTTCGACATCGCTACTACTGGCGTGGTATGTATACCTTCGTCCGCAACTTCGTCCGCTCTTGTGCCGAATGTCAGCGTCGAAAATCTCCACCGCACGCCTCCGCCGGTGAACTGCAGCCTTTACCATGCCCTTCCCGACCCTTCGAACTGGTTGGAATAGATATTTATGGGCCACTTCCATTGACTCCGACTGGCAACAGGTGGATAATAGTTGCTATCGACCACCTAACGCGCTATGCAGAGACCGCTGCTCTTCAAACGGCTACAGCACAGGAGGTTGCCACTTTCCTACTGCGTCATTTTGTGTTGCGCCATGGAGGCCCTCAAGAGCTCCTCAGTGACCGCGGCCGCGCCTTCTTGTCCGAGGTCATTGAAAAATTGCTCGCTGAGTGTGCTATTGTACATCGCACATGTACCGCTTACCACCCTCAAACCAACGGGGCTACCGAGCGCTTTAATCGTACTCTCGGTGACATGCTATCCATGTATGTGACGCCTGACCACTCTAACTGGGACTTAGTCCTCCCATTCATTACATACGCCTATAATACGGCAACGCAAGCGACAACAGGCTTCTCTCCTTTTTACCTCCTCTACGGCCGTCACCCCTCCCACACCATTGACACCATTTTGCCCTATCGACCGGACGCGTCCGAGTGCCTACCGATCTTGGACGCCGCTAGACACGCAGAAGAATGCCGCCAGTTAGCTCGTCGCTTTACCTGCGATGACCAAAACAGGCAAAAAGCAATTCATGATGCCCAGACCTCAACTCCCGTTTTTCTTCCGGGTGCTCTTGTATGGCTGTCAGTGCCGCATCGCACACCTGGACTCTCTTCCAAACTTATGCCAAAGTACGATGGGCCATATCGTATCCTTGAACAAACTTCGCCAGTAAACTACCTCATTGAGCCTCTTACGCCACCTTCAGACTTGCGACGTCGCAACCGCGAGGTTGTACACGTCCAGAGGCTCAAGCAGTACCACGGTTCAACGCCGCCTGCACAGGACTAAGTCGCCAGGATGGCTCCTTTTTTTTCCGTGGGGCCATTGTAAAGAAGAGGAAGTACTCCGGCGCAGAGGCAGCAGCATCGAGTGTGCAGCAGTGGCTCGAGCTCGGAAATTGCGGCTGGTGCATCGCCTTCCAAGCTTTCCAAGCATCAACCTTTCTGCTTAATAAATCTCCTTTATAGAGCTTTCGGTTGTGTTTTTGCCGGCGCCATCGGCGGACGAGGCTGCGCCGTGCCTCCAAGAGGTGAAGGAGATGGTTATCCACCACCGCAGTCGCCTCGGAGAGTTTAATTTGTGTTTCTGTGGAGCGTAATGAGGAAACCAGTTGCTGGGACCAAGCATGGTATCCTTGCTCCTCAATGGGTGTCGAATTGGCATATATTTGCCGAAACTTCGCGTAATCAGGTAATTTTGCCTCTCCGTAGGGTCTTGCCAAAGGATAGGTGCGAATGGTGGTGTTGAGTATGCAGTGGTCGCTGTCGAGGGTCTCCTCAGTGTTGACCCAATCCACATACTGGATGTTTTTTGTGAGGGTAAGGTCCGGACATGTGTCCCGGGTCACGGAGTTACCCACGCGAGTTGGGTAGGCAGGGTCGGTGTGAAGAGTTAGGCCCAGCGTGGACATATGTTCCGCCAATTTGCGTCCACCTTTCTCTTCACGTGCATACCCTCAGAGTGTGTTGGGGGCGTTAAAATCACCCACGATCACCAGAGGGTCCCTGCCTGCAGCCTTTAAGGTGCGGCTAAAAAGGTCTGCGAATGTAATGTTGCTTAGTTTCGGTGAGCAATAAATGTTTAGCACGTGCAGTGGCGGGTCCTGTTTACGCAGCGGAAGGAGGGTCACCATCACGTACGAGAAAGTTGGTTTAAGGTCGAGATCAACTAGGTTGGCCGTATAATTTTTGTGTACGCAGATACGAGATAAAGGGTCCTGCTGAAACGTAGTATAGTTTGTGAGTGTGGCAGCACTCCTTGGCTCCTTGAGGGCTACCACAGCAGGAAGATTTTGAAATGCTGCGAGGAAAAGCCGGAGGTTGGCGCGCTTAGTGTGAGCCTTAAAGCCCCGACAATTCCACTGGGTGATTTGGATGGGAGTGGCCGTATTGGATCCTGAGGACATCCGAATTCTAAGGGTACCCGCCATGGTCATTGGAGTTAACGAGCGATTGCGGTGGCGGTTCTCCCGAGCCAGCACTCGCGGGGAGGGGGGTGTCCTCAATTCTGGAGGCGGAGCAGCTGTCATCATCCTCAAATTCGATCTGTCGTCGCAGCGTTTTAAGGTACCGGCTGGACACGTCCTTAATTGGGCTGGCTCGTTTGGTGAAACGCACAACTTGTTGGGCTATCAGGGTTGGGATGGTTTCTCTCATTTTAGCAATGGCGGCATTTACAGCCGCTGAGATTTCGGTTTCGAGGACAGTTATACGGCTGTCCATACGGACCTCAAGGGTGTTCACACGAGCCTCGAGTGCGGCAACCGCGTCCGCTGCCGCTGCCCCGGTCTCACTCTCCACTACCTCATCTGCGGGGGGGGGACGAGGGGAGAATAGTTGGGTCTGTTTGGTCTCGGATGCCGCTAGTCTTTTCTGTAACGCTTCGATTTGTGCCTGAAGTTTGGCAATAATATTTTGGTCGGCGTTACGCGATGAAGAGGGGATGATAGGGGGGGATGAGGAGGCAGCTCTACCCGTACCACCCACCTGCTTTCCGTTTTTGACGGCGTTGGCCCATGGCCTAGCTTCGCCGCATTGTTGCGCCGTCGGCTGCTTTTCGGTTCCTCCAGTAGGGGAAGCAGGCTTGTCTGTCTTGGCGACTTCCCGGCGTGGTGGCTCACTGGGAGTCTGATCTTTGCGTCGTTTCTTGGACGCGCTTTTGGGCTTTCCGCCGTGTTGTGCGGCCAACTTGGAATTACGGTACTTGGCCGTACATGCTCGAGAGTTTGTGGCGTGTGCTCCACCGCACACAGAACATACGGGTACATATTCATGAGGGGCCCGCACCCCCTCCTCCACAAGCGGAACCTGCTGTCCACACAGGCCACACGTATCCGGTCGTGGGTTGGGACAAGTGTCCATCCGATGGCCGACGACACCGCACTTGCCGCAGGCCGGAATCGTCCGGTAGTAGGGTTTGACGGGGATCAGCATTTTGTCGTAGTGAACAAAGCGTGGCTTCTCCTTGCCGGCGAAGGTTACACGCGCCTTGTTCGATGTGCCAAATTTACGCACCTCGACGATGGTGCCTGACCTCCAGCGTACGCTCTCTCGGAGCGTCTCCGTTGTATCTGTGTTGCGGACTACGATGACTCCGTGGCAGACATTGCTACTATCTTGTCGCAGGTACCCGTTGAGCAGAACCTGCCTGTGCTCGATGTTTACCGCGAAGTCCCCGATGATTTTGTCTGCCGTAGGGCTGGCGGCGTACAACAGATGTTCCGACTGTGTAGATTCGATGCGTTATAGTAGTAGCGCGGCCCAATGTCGAGGAGTAAACGTCGAAGGAACTTGTGTGTTTCTTTAACAAAGCAAGAAGCTGTTGCGCCTGTGAAGGTGTCAAGTCGTCGCTAATGGCTGCAGTAAAGGTGGAAGAAGAAGCAGGCTCACCGCTAGGGCTGTCGTTGGAGGAGACGGCATGAAGTGGCACGACGCACGCAGGCTCGGGATCCATCACACAGGCCACCGTGGTGTTCTGGGGAAATAGAATTTTTTCGGATGTTCTATTCACAGCGGTGACAAGTGCGGAACCATTGAGAAATCTAACTACACCGGAAGCGAGAATGATACCTTTACCTAAGCAACTAAATGATGGCGAGACCAAGATGTCACCATGGTCGATGTCCTTGGAAGTAATAGCTACAATCCGCTCTTGACATGGTGGAAATTCGGTATCTTCCGCAGCTGTCAAACGAAGTGGCCTCTGGGGGTCGTCGTTGAGCGTGCAGTCTGTATCGGTGAGGTGGATGACGCGTTGACCACAGCAAATAGCCGCGGAGGCAGAAGAAAGTCCCACCCTAAAAAATTGGTGAGAGCAGTCAGTCAGGACGGCGAACTGAATGTTTGAAAAATTGAATTGCTGCAAAAACTTGAAGAAAAAAACAAGAGAGACAGGAAAGAGTGCAGGGTACCCAGCACAGTTTTTAGCTAGCGCTTGTGAAAGCCTTCTTAAAAAATACAAGGGCGGGGGTCCAACTGTCGAAGGAAGGGAGAAGAGGCCTATTCATGTTATGCCTTACTTACATAGTGTTTCCCATAATGTAAAAAAGGTGGCTAATAGGTACGGTGTGGATGTACTGTTTTCTGCGCCTACAAAGTTACGTCAGATCTGCTCGTTAATGACTAAACAGAAGAAGGCAAAATGCACAAAAAAGCATGCGAACGTGTTCATTAGGTGTGTATTTGCGGTTGTATATCTGATTCTTTTGTCGTGTGGGAGGGTGTACATAGGGCAGACGGGGCGTTGCCTCAACGAACGCTTGCGTGAGCACAGTCTGGCCGTAAAAGGAAAAAATGGCGGTCATTTAGATTTCCACTGTAGGACATGCGGTTGCACCCCCCGTTTCGAGAGTGCGTCAGTCATGGCTAAGGCGCGTGAAAAGACCGAAAGAGAGATAATTGAAGCGTACTTTATCAGGCAATATGATGACAAGTGCATAAGCATGCCTTCCATTTCACTTTCGGACAGGGAAATAGTCTTCCTGCAAGGTCATGTGTAATGTTGTGGCTAACGCCTTGCATTGTGTTCTCTTCCATTCATCTTTCTTTGTGTTGTTTATTAGTGTTCTTGTTTTCTTTCTCATGTGACGCTACGGAATGTTTTGTTAGATTTTATGTTAGTATAGTTTTTGACTCTCTCGGCGTACTACTTCTTCTGGTTTCTCATTTGGGGCTGCTTGGAGTGAATATGAAAAAAACTGCACTCTTTCCTGTCTCTCTTGTTTTTTTCTTCAAGTTTGTGCAGCAATTCAATTTTTCAAATATGAACCAACTAGTCTGCAAAAAAGTATTGCTTGAACTGAATGTGGTGTCGGATACCATCAATAAAAACGCGGGCTGTACAGAAAGCGGAAGGGCGAATGGTATACCCCTGCGCAGCAACCAACGTGGGTCTATTGTAAGAGGTCATCAATTTTTTCAGACGTTGGCCTAAATCGACGCGTATAACAGAAAATGCCGCACCAGTGTCCACCAGAGCATCCACGTACACTCCTTCCACTACCACCGAAATCATGTTGCACGGGCCTGATGGAGGAATATCAGTCCTAATTCGGGATGCAGTTTTTCTCCCAGAAACTGCATCACTTATGTTTTCGAATGACTGTTAGTGACGAATGAGGCAGGCCGAAGTGGGGAGGAGGAGCGGCGAAAGGGTGATGGTGAACGACGTCTGGAGTACAGGCTGTTCCGAGGTGCACTCGATGCGGGCGGAGACGGAGACCGGTGTGGAGGTGATGAATGGCGCTGAGATTGATAGTACACACCTCGTTCACGCATGTCGTAACCACGGTGCTCGTTTTGCTGGCGCTTGCGGCAGAAACCAGAAATGTGGCCGCGATACCCACAGTAATATATAGACAGGGCGGGACGAGCGCCAGAGTAGGGAGTATAAGGCGTTAGGGGCACTTGAAGATAGCGTGCTCAGGTGGGCCAAAAAAGGGTCAAGTGGCATCGAACAGTAGTTGACCAGGGGAGCGGCAGCAACCGACGCGTATGATGTTTGCGGCAATGTCACGTGTACGTTGCTCGGAGGCGCGGCAGCGACTTGAGTGTAGGTTGATATGGTGCGAGAAACAGGTGGTTGTACGAGATCAGGGCCGATCATAGATGTAAGTTCATCCCTGACGAGGGTCACGCAAAGGAACTCCCGAAGACTGCGTTGAACGCGGTGAAAAAGGTGTGAAGCACATAGACCACAGTCCTTCTCGTATAATGTCCCGGATGAGGTCACGCAGAGAGCCTTGGTACGTGGAGTGGTGGTTGCCAATGTCCGTTTGGAGACGAACGGAGTCGAACGAATCAAGGCGCTGGCATGTCGCGACTATGTCAGCGATGGTAGCCAGATTTTCCGCAGCGAGGACATTAAAAGCAACCGGTCCAATGCCTTTCAAGATGTGGCGTACTTTGTCCGATTCTGGCATAGATGAATTGACAGGCCGGCACAGTAAAAGAACCTCCTCAATGTAGGAAGTGTAAGATTCACCGAGATGTTGTCGGCGAGTATCGAAGGTCCTCTTTGCGATGGCGGAACGAATGGCCGGTGTCCCAAAAACATGTCGCAGCTGGTGCTGGAAGGTCGCCCAGTCGGGTAAGTCAATGACGTGGTTGAAATACCATGTCTTCGCCACACCGGTCGAGTAGAAAGAGACGTAACGGAGCTTGGCGCTATCGCCCCAGTGATTAGCAACACTCACGCGGCTGTACTCATCGAGCCAGTCTTCCACGTCTTCCCCGCGAAGACCGGCGAAGAAAGGGGGATCACGCTGGTGGCCGTGTACGTAAACAGGAGGCACGGCTGAAGACGGCGGGAGAGAGATGGTAGCAGCGATGGTAGCAGCGCCCGCAGGCTCGTTCTGTGACATGCTGCCAGAGAGCGGGGGCAATCGGCGGCCTGAACGCAGCTCCAGGGAGTCGAGCGAAGTGGGAGAGGACCGAGGACCGAAAATCCACCTCCACCACGTATGACGTCTGGGTTGAGACAACGTTTATTCAGCCCAAGGGCTCAGCAACGAACAGGCAGTCTCAGACCGAGCGTGCACACACCCGATGGTGATTGTGGTGACACCTAGTGAAGAAGGGTTTTCTGCTAGGGGGCTAGGCAAGGCTGGTGGGCCCTCGCATGGGCTCCGTAGTCTACGAAGTCTTTGTTGAACCAAGACTGCTTTTTTTGGTTGCCAACAGTGGTCTCTCTTGAACTTCAGCAAGTTCCCGACGCTGCTGGTGAGTGCCTCAAACCTCTTTGTTCTTGAGAAGCTTTGCAAACTTCAACTCTTGCTGAGCGGGGGAACGCCACCTCGTTAGCCCTAACGCCACCGGCACCGGCGTCGGGCTCGCGCTTCGACGCGCGTGCACAAGTTCATTCGGCAACGCAATGGCATACATGGTGAGTGGCACGGATTTACCTGCAGCCGAATTTAACCCAGAAGAATGGAGTGTAGTCCTGAATGCCCGACAACGCTCACCTCGACAGCAGTCAAAAGAAACTGAAGGAACGCAGTCAAGTAAAGCGGCGTCAGCTGCCGAAACTCCAGCGCGCAAAACGGAAGCACCGCCCAGCGTTTCCTCAAAGCTTGACCACACAGCTGTGGCGCGTCCTTGCTTAAAACGACCGCCACGGTTGCCAGTCGATGACTTCAAGATTGTTTTTCGTCCGAGTGCGGGCGTAGATCTAGCCCAATACAACGATGGAGAGTTACGAGCGGCTGTAGTCACCAACAGCGGATTGCACCCTGTGGTTGCCGACGAAGATCTTGTGTGCACCAATCTGGCCAAGAATATTTTCACCGTGTACACATCTTGCGCCGACCGAGTTGCCAACTATGCAAAACTACGAGAACTCACGTACGTGGTAAAAAACTGGGATTTCATGCGTACATAGCTCCCCCGGACGGGGCACGGGCAGGGATCATCTACCGCGCTTGGAATGGTGAATCACCTCAGGACTTGCTTCAAGAATTACGTCGGGCGAATCCCCTTCTACCAATAGTCCAAGCAAGGGACATGGGGCGTACCTCACGCTCAATGCTCATTCACTTCATGGCTGAGGAGCTTCCTCCGTCAGTCAAAATGTTTGGCATCCACTACGCCGTTTTGAACTTTCGACCGAAGGTGGAAGCGTGCCTAAACTGCAGACAAGTCGGCCACCGACGAGATGTATGTCCTTTGCCAAATCACCTCACTTGCTCAAGCTGCGGACAGAAACACCCGGAGGACTATCTCTGCAGTCCGCAGTGCGTCATCTGTGAGGACGCTTGTCACACGGGTCCCGTTAATTAGGGAGGCGATCGCCGGGCTAATTCCAAGAGCCGAAGTATCGGCCCCCCGAACCGCACCACGAAAGCGTGGACAATTTAGAAGTGGTCCTTATTGGCGCACCAGCAGACGCCGGCTGTGGCCCAAAGAACAAGTCAGAGCCGAGAGTTGATAAACAAACAAAATTATATTCTCAATAATGGCAGATCGAAAACAATACACGAGTATGCCCACTCCACAATAGTTGAGTACAATATGTCACCAATCAACCAACGTACTACACATAATCAGCCACACTCAAAACAACGGACACAGACAACAATACACACTACAATGCAGTCGCATGCATTGAACAACCAAGACACTTAAAGACTAAAGAGATAGAAAACCTATTTAGTCCAAAGTCCTTGGAACAGAAGTCTGAATGATACTCTTCCGAGAACCACTCACTCAAAGTCCAGCGTTGTTGCCGTTCCGCTGCCCCGAAGTTTCTCTTCCAGGAAACCTCGCGTCTTCAATTGGCCACTCTCCAAGCTTCAAACTTCTTCGCCGGAAACACGTCGGCTTCACACACGCAGCTGTTGCCACGCGTCTTCGCTCGATAGCGGTAAACTCACGCTCTTGCCTGTAGCTCGAGCCTTCACCCCTCAGGTGGAAATCCTCTTCTTCTCCTGCTTTGTCGGTACCGACGAAACCTTCGCCGACTACATGGCGGAATCCCTACGGGCTCTGGCGCTAACTTCCGTCTTCTCCTGATCTCTCATCTCGGCTGCTCGGTTAAATACCTTCCGCGCGACATTCCGGAAAGTTCTCGTCATTTCGTCGGCGCGATACGCAGCGAAGGCTGGGGAGAGGCGCGAGACTGTACGGGGGCCGTCCCCGACAGATGACTCAACTCGGTCTGACCACGCCTATTTCCTTCTGGAACTTTCCAGCGCTTGCTCGGCCGCCGTTGTGGGGTGAGGAGGTTCGTCGGCGAAGCCACGCTTCCGAGAGGAGAGCGCGCGCCCCGGGGAGCCTTGGATGTTTGTTTTCTTTTCTAGATGTGGAAGCATCTTATACTCGCGCCTTGTAGTGCGCCGTCCGCGCCGTCCGCACCGCTTCTCGAACATTCGACAGCTGACGCGCGCGCATGCGCCGTCGCGCCGTCGCCCACCATCTATGCCGCGCGCGCTTCTCCTTCGAGAACATTCGACAGCTGACAGCGCATGCGCCGTCGCGCCGTCGCCATCTGTGCCGCGCGCGCGCTTCTCCTTCGAGAACATTCGACAGCTGACAGCGCATGCGCCGTCGCGCTGTATATATACTCAAGGTCGGCGCTCGCTCGCTCAGTTGCCGCTCGTCTGTTGGTTTTGTACGGCGCGTCGACGTCCGAAGTCGCCGTGAAATGAATGCCAACGAATCCACAAACAGAATGATCGACGTCCCTTCGACCAGCGCCGGCCAAACTGTTGGCGGAACCGCAAGCAAGTCGTCGTCGCCATCGTCGTCCGAAGACAAGGCAGCGCAGAGAAGAGCTCGCGACGCCGAACGTAAACGTCGGCGTCGAGCGGAAGATTCTCAACTTAGAGAACGTGAAGCCGCTGAGAGACGTCAGTGTCGAGCAGCAGTCCGAAGTCGCCCGTGAAATGAATGCCAACGAATCCACAAACAGAATGATCGACGTCCCTTCGACCAGCGCCGGCCAAACTGTTGGCGGAACCTCAACAAATTGTACATTACCAACGAGGCAGGCGACCACCACTTCCATCACACGAACGACAACGTCGACAAGAACATGGCCGACGAATTTGAACGTTTGCAGAAACACAGACTGGACACCGTCACCCAACGATACTGTCGCGCGCTCGAAGACGTTGACTCCGAGTCCGATTTCACCCTGGCACTGCTCAACACCCGGTCGCTAGGCGCTCACGCGGTTGACGTCGTGCGAGATCCCGTACTACGCAGAGTGGACGTGTTTTGCTTCACCGAGACGTGGAACGCCAATGACGTCGACGTTGCGGGATACGCTTCGGTCGCGCGCACGCACGGGTTCCAACGACCTGCGGGCGGTGTGGGAATTTACGTCAAGCGTGACGTCGACAACGACGACGACTCCTTCATTGACCTCCGACTACAGCCCGGCGTTCAACAACGCGCCAACGGCGAGCACTGCGTTGCTACCGTCTGTGGCGTCGACGTCATGACGATGTACCTCGCGCCAAACCTCTCTCGTGCCGCCGTAGAAAAGTACGTCGACGAGGCCGTGCAAGATTACAGAAAACAACAACCGCAACATCGACCGTTCATGCTAGTTGGCGACTTCAACGTCGACGTCATCAAGGACGATTGGATAGTCGAATACATGGCGTCGCGACACTCGCTGAAACGCGCAACGCACGACGACTGCAAACACCACCAGCCGACCACCATTCGCGGAACCTGCATCGACCACGTCTTTGCAAATTTCGACCTACGACCGATGCAACCCGATCCACTCACTCTTTACTTTACCGACCACAAAGCCATCGTCCTCAAAGTTCGTCGCAATAAATAAAACACCGCCCTTTCGCATACGTGCCGTACGTGTTCACTCATTTAACACCCCATTTCACAACCACGTTAACCAATTTAGCCATCGACCCAAGTAAGTCGCAATTTAACACCCGTTAACCAATTACATGCTTCCACATCCTCCTCAGTGTTCCCCCGAGGGAAGCTGCGGGCAATTTTTTCTTTTGACCTCGCGGCGTCTCTATCGCGCGTTATCGCAAGAATTTGGCGGCGCGCCCATTTTTAGCGCTCGTTCTGTGACACTGCCCCCCACTTTAAGAATATTATCTCATAATATTCAAAACCACACAACGAGCGCGAACAGTCACCACACACTCTCACAGACTGTAACACAATCCGTCGCTCATGACACTTCACATTCACAATATATCACTCAATACGATTGGACATTACATTCAATCTCACACACATGAAATATAACCGCAGGTACATGAGTACAACGCTTCATCACACATTCCAAACAATACAAATGTACAAAGTTCATTCATTGCAACAATTGTACAATACATCACATCACATCACCGTAACAAACATTTTGATTCGCTCGACACCGGATAACACAATAACAACACAGCCTATTGCATTCACTGCTGTCACACCCTTCCAAAACATTCAAACTCAGCTAAGGTAGTCGGCACCAACGTTCTCGCTTCCCTTGATGTGCTCGACTCGGAACTGATACTCTTTCAGAAGCAAGCTCCACCTCAACACTCTGCTGTTGAGCTGTTTGGCCTGTTTTATGTATTGGAGAGGCTGGTGGTCAGTTTGGACCAAGAAAGGAACTCCGTAGAGATAAATATTAAACTTTTGTATCCCCCACACCAGGGCTAGACATTCTCTTTCGATGGTGCTGTAGGATGATTCCCGGGGAAGTAGTTTGCGACTCGCGTATGCTATAGGATGGAGGGCCCCTTCGTGTGACTGCAAGAGCACAGCCCCGAGGACTGGTGTCGGAAGCGTCGGTGCGGAGGATGAATTCCTTGGTTAAGTCTGGGAGGCGGAGCACGGGAGGGTTCGAGATGCATTCCTTGAGTTTCGCAAACGCTTTCTCGTGTGTCGTCGTCCACTTTACTAAGTTGCTTTCACCCTTCTTGATCAGTTCTGTGAGAGGGGCGCTGATCTCGGCATAATTTGGAATGAACTCCCGGTAATAGCTGGTCAACCCGAGAAAAGCGCGTACCTGTCGCTTCGTCTTTGGGGCGGGTGCAGCTTGGATTTTGTCGAGAGTCTTTCCCAGTGGAGCAAGCATGTTTTGTCCACTGTGATGACCAAGGAAATCAATCTCAATCATTCCCAACTCACACTTGCTCGTTCTCACGGCTCAACCCGGCAGCCTGAATTCGAGCGAAGAGTTGTCTGAGAGTGGATAGGTGTTCCTCCCAGGTCGTGCTTGTTATGAGTACGTCGTCGTAGTAATGTTCAACGCCTGGGATTCCCTCAGTGACTAGTCGCATCAGCCGGGCGAACACGGCGGGTGCCGTTTTGATCCCGAAAGGCATGTAGCAAAACTGGTAGAGACCGGATTTTGTCGAAAACGCAGTTTTAGGTTTCGACTGCTGGGAAAGTGGGATTTGCCAGTAGCCCTTAACAAAATCTAACTTAGAGAAGTATCTTTTGTTTGTGGCACTGGCAAAAACGGCATCTGCTCTAGGCATGGGCTCTGCATCTGCTATCATGAGGTTGTTCAGGCGCCGGAAATCGACTACAAACCGCTTGGTTTTGGTCCGGTTTGTCCACAAGCAACACTGGGGAATTATAGGACGATTTCGAGACTTCAATTATGCCCAGTGTTTTCATTTGCTGTACCTCGGCCTCGATGTCTTTAGTCGTAGCAAAAGGTAACGGGTACTGTTTGACGTCGACTGGGGACTCCGTCACTGTCTCGAGGTGGCACTCCACCCAATCTGTCTTGCCCGGGACATTCGAAAATATTTTAGAGTGCGCGGTCATGGTTTTCTCCAACTCCTCCTTTTGTTGGTCCGTCAAACTTGGGCAGATCTTGACGTCAGTAATCCCTTCTGTCTGCACGAACTCCGGCACCGGTAGTTCCTGTTCATCTCCATTGTCAATAACCCCTACGATGACTTGGCATTGATGCGGCGCATCTTGGTTCGTTTCCCGCTCCGCATACTTCTTCAGCAAATTTGCATGGAAAATTTTCCGCCCGCTCGGCGTCTTTATGGAGTAATCGAAGTCCCCAATTGTCGCCTGCACTTCGAAGGGCCCCTTACAATGCAGCAAGAGTTTATTTTTGTCAGTTGGGAGCAGGATGAGAACCTTATCTCCTGGTTGGAATACTCTATCCCTTGATTTTCGATTGTAGTGCTTAGCGTAGCGTTTTCCCGCCCTTCGGAGTTCTTCGTGAGCTAGGCGGCACGTCTCTTCTAGACGATTTCGGAGATCCAATACGTACTGGTACGTTGTCTTTAGCTCATCGTCCAGCTCTTGATTCGTCCAGACTTCCTTTAAGATCGCCAGGGGTCCCCGGACATGTCGGCCGTACAGTAGCTCGAACGGTGAAAAGCCGAGACTTGCCTGGGGAACCTCTCTGTACGCGAACAGCAACGGACCGGGGAATCTGCCCCAGTTTTTTGGTTTCCCCGCACTCATTCTTTTGAGCATAGTCTTCAGGGTGCCATTAAATTTTTCCACCATCCCGTTGGCCATCGGGTGGTAAGGAGTGGTATGGAGTTGGCGCACCGATAGAAGTCGTGCCACTTCCTTCATTAACTCCGACGTGAAATTCGATCCCCGATCACTTAGTATTTCCCTCGGTACACCAAAACGGGAGAACATCTCAACGAGGGCCTCTGCGACTCGTTCGGTCTCTATGCCAGGTAGTGCAACTGCCTCCGGATAGCGCGTGGCGCAATCGACAAAAGTCAGGATATAGCGGTTTCCTTGACTAGATGGAGGTCGGATAGGGCCTACTATATCAATAGCTACCCTTTTAAAGGGGGTGTCTATGACGGGGGACTGGCCGAGTGACACGTGTGGCCCCCTTCCTTTTGGCACAGTTCGCTGGCAGATATCGCAAGACGCCACGAACCGTTTCATGTCGGCTGTGACACCGGGCCAGAAGAATTCTTCCTGAATTCTGTCCTTGGTTTTCTCGGCCCCCAGGTGCCCAGCCATTATCCCATCGTGGGCTAGCTTCATAACAGCCTCTCGGCGGTTCTTCGGCACCAAGAGCTGTCGTATCCTGCCGACCACTCCTCTCCGTATAGTACCTGTAGAGCAGTCCATCTTCCTGCTTGAACATTATCGCGCATTTACTATTACGGCATCTGAGGTCCTTGTCGATTTGCACAAAGCAGGGTTTTAACGACTCGTCCTGGATTTGTTCCTCGGCATAGCTGAAGCTCGGGTCCTCTTCGGAATTGGGTGCAGGGAGGGGCTGGAATGGTTTCGACTGGGCTTTGGTCTGTGCTCGGGTTGCAACTGCGACTACGTCCTCGTTGGCCGTGGCTGTTTGGTCGTGAGGGTTTGCAATCGATGGTGGATCGATTTCTGAGTTCTCTTCCAGTGGTTCGGGTTGGTCCGGCGAACGGCGCCCTCGATGTTCCCCACGATTACGTCATACAAAGGATCATCCATGCAGAAGGCAGAAACAATTCCACTGTAGAAGGGCGTCTCGATCTTGACCTTGGCCTCAGGCAGCCTCATGACCGAATGGTCGACGGTGTAAATCAGGCTGGTCTGGCCCGTGAGTTCATCGTCGCGGACTAGGTCTCTTCGTACTATTACAGTGGAGCACCCAGTGTCTCTTAAAACGTCTACACTGCCTTCCCGCCACTTTTCCAGCCATCACAGGCATTCCCTTCGTAGCACCCGTTTGTTGTTTTGCTAATACAGCACCCACAATAGGGATTTTCTCCCCATTTTTCAACTGTACTGAATCCATCGGTGACGTCATCAACGGTTTTTGGTGCCACTTGTGCACAGGATACCTGGTGAGTTTGACTCGCTCCGTTACGGCATGCGTCTGCCTTGTGCCCAGTCTGGCCACATTTGAAACATTTTACAACCGTGGGGCTCGTGATGTTAGTTCGACAGTGGTTAGCGCGGTGACCCACTCGGTTACACAGAAAACATCGTGGAATGTTCTCCGGTGCACGCTTCTCTTCCTCGGGAGCCGATTTCTTCGAATCCTCGGGACACTCCTTCTTGACTTTGGCCAAATTAGTGCCACCTTGCGCTTCCAAGAATTGATCAGCTAATTCAAGCATGTCTTCAAGTGACTTAGCTCTCCTCTCTTTCAAGTACAGCGACAGGCTTGGGTGGCAACTAGTAAGAAATTGTTCTCTAATTAGGAGCTCTCTAAGCTCATCGTACTCCTGCGCTGTCCCTGAGTGTTCAATCCATCTGTCGAAATAATGGCAAAGTCGGGCGGCATACTGCGTAGCCGTCTCACCATCAGCTGGCATTCCTGTCTGAAACCTGTCCCGGAAACCTTCCACAGTAAATCTAAATCGCTTCAGCAAAGCAGCCTTTGCATAGTTGGCTGCATCGGTCGGCGTCAGCCTACCGTACACACTGAGCGCTTCACCACTCAAGCAAGTACTCAAAGCAGTTGCCCATTGGTGTTCTGGCCAATTCTGGCTCCTCAGCAATCGTCTCAAATCGGTGAAGATACGCGTCAAGGTCGTCCTTCCTTTCATCAAACTGCTACGAGCAGCTTGCTTGGGTTCAAGCGGAAGCCGTGTTCCTCCCGTTCGCTGCTTTCAACTCTAGCTTGAACCGGAGTTTCACTTCGCTGTTGCAAACGGAGCCGCTCGAGTTCGATCTCGTGCTGTCGCTGCCGTTCTCTTTCCTGTCTTTCTTCTTTCGCCCTCTCAGCTGCCAGTCTTTCTCTCTCCAGCTCCAACTTCAATTGTTGCTCTCTTTCTTCCTTCGCTCTCTCAGCTGCCAGCCTTTCTCTCTCCAACTCAGCTGCTTTTTCTTCCTTGGCTCTCTCAGCTGCCAACCTCTCTCTTTCCACCGCCTCTTTCTCCTTCTGGCTTACCCATTTCCGTAGTTCGGCGCCAGAAAGACCCATCTTCTCACCAAGAGCAACTAACTTTTCGAGATCCATGGTGTCTCGCAAATAAAGTCTTGCCGCGTGTAAAAAGTATCTGCCTAAATCAGTCTATCGGAACACTCTCCTGCAATCGTTAATGAAAACACTGAACAACACACAAAATCGTTCCGATAGCAGTATCAACCACTCGGGGCTCTTTCTCACTACTTTGGACACACTGTGCACCAAACGGTCCTGTGTCGCGGACGCCAGATTAATTGTCACACGGGTCCCGTTAATTAGCGAGGCGATCGCCGGGCTAAATCCAAGAGCCGAAGTATCGGCCCCCCGAACCGCACCACGAAAGCGTGGACAATTTAGAAGTGGTCCTTATTGGCGCGCCAGCAGACGCCGGCTGTGGCCCAAAGAACAAGTCAGAGCCGAGAGTTGATAAACAAACAAAATTATATTCTCAATAATGGCAGATCGAAAACAATACACGAGTATGCACACTCCACAATAGTTGAGTACAATATGTCACCAATCAACCAACGTACTACACAGTATAATCAGCCACACTCAAAACAACTGGACACAGACAACAATACACACTACAATGCAGTCGCATGCATTGAACAACCAAGACACTAAAGACTAAAGAGATAGAAAACCTATTCAGTCCAAAGTCCTTGGAACAGAAGTCTGAATGATACTCTTCCGAGAACCACTCACTCAAAGTTCAGCGTTGTTGCCGTTCCGCTGCCCCGAAGTTTCTCTTCCAGGAAACCTCGCGTCTTCAATTGGCCACTCTCCAAGCTTCAAACTTCTTCGCCGGAAACACGTCGGCTTCACACACGCAGCTGTTGCCACGCGTCTTCGCTCGATAGCGGTAAACTCACGCTCTTGCCTGTAGCTCGAGCCTTCACCCCTCAGGTGGAAATCCTCTTCTTCTCCTGCTTTGTCGCTACCGACAAAACCTTCGCCGACTACACGGCGGAATCCCTACGGGCTCTGGCGCTAACTTCCGTCTTCTCCTGATCTCTCATCTCGGCTGCTCGGTTAAATACCTTCCGCGCGACATTCCGGAAAGTTCTCGTCATTTCGTCGGCGCGATACGCAGCGAAGGCTGGGGAGAGGCGCGAGACTGTACGGGGGCCGTCCCCGACAGATGACTCAACTCGGTCTGACCAAGCCTATTTCCTTCTGGAACTTTCCAGCGCTTGCTCGGCCGCCGTTGTGGGGTGAGGCGGTTCGTTGGCGAAGCCACGCTTCCGAGAGGAGAGCGCGCGCCCCGGGGAGCCTTGGATGTTTGTTTTCTTTTTTTTCTTTTGACCTCGCGGCGTCTCTTTCGCGCGTTATTGCAATAATTTGGCAGCGCGCCCATTTTTATCTCTCGTTCTGTGACAACGCTCAAAAGACGGGTGACAGGGCATGCAAGCAACGCTTTCAGCGTGGCTTCAGCCGTCTCTCTCGGCCACGACAAAGGCCGCAACAAGACCACCAGCAGAAGCAGCCCGAGTTCCAGCTCGAGAAGGAGTTTTTTTAAGCATCGACGGTAGAAATTGTAGCAGCAGAAGCAAGAGTCCTGGACGAAATTGTAGCAGCAGAAGCAGGAGTACTGGACGAAACCGTGGCAGCAAAAGCAAAAGCCCTGGACGAAGTGCATCACAAAGCCGCGACTTCAGCACCAAACCCGAAAAGGTGAGCTGGGCAAAACAAGCCTCCTGCTCCTGTTGTATGGTCTCTGACGCTAAAGAAAATTCTAAAACTCAGGAGACTATTCAACGTCTAATGCGAGAGAATCAAGAGTTGAAGCAACAGTTGGCTCTGGTGCTGGAACGTTTAAGTGCACTTACAGCTGCCCCACCCACGTCTTCTCCACCCCTATTCATCTCCCCCTCTATCATAAAGCCTGATATGGCAGCCGAGTCAGGGACCGATATTATAGATTCCTCTCCACAGCCAGCAAAAAAGAAAAGGACAGAGCAGCTCGAGTCATCGGAGGATGATTTTAAAAGCACTAGTCAAAAAAATCGGAAAGAACACTGGGAACTCAAACAAAAGGTTGATTTAGGCTTTACGCAAATTGCTGAACGCTTCAATAAGATAGAGAATATTCTAGACGTATTAGTTGCTCGGCTCGAATGTCTCCCACAAAACCCTCTCCAGCGCCTTCGCAGCCATAACCTCCTCCGGCGCCCTTTCCTCATCTTCACCATCTTCACTCGGCATATGGCAATGGAATTGCCGTGGATTAAGAAACAAGAGAGACAACCTCTCACTTTATATACAGTGGTATACTCGGGCCCCTGATGTCCTCTCTGTACAGGAGCCTTTAAAAGCTTGCAAACTCCTCGGCTATCAGGCAGAACATTCGCATCCTAGCTCCCCATGGGCTACCACTTATATACAGAGGAATATCTCGTTTATAGCGCATGATCTTTCCGACCTTTACAGTGACTGCGTTCTTCTTGTACTTCTCCCACGTCATACAGGACGACGCACATATTTTATTTTGAATATTTCTTATCATCCTAGAGCTGGCCTCACTGCTGTTTTTGAAGCAATCGATAGGGCCATCCAAATGGCAAACTCTGCTCCCATATTTGTAACGGGTGACTTTAATGCCCCACACGTAGATTGGGGTTACAGGAGAACACGCGGAAGGGCACCAGCCTTGTTCGATACATTCAGCGAAACAGGTGCACTCTAGTCACTGACTGCGTGCTACCAACACGAATTGGCAACAGTGTGAGCAGAGATACCACCCCTGACCTTACTTTCACTAAAAATGTGCGACAAGCTAACTGGACACACAGTAGTGTCAACCTCGGCAGTGATCATTACATCCTAACAATTACACTGTCCCATGCCAATTTTGTCCACAGTTTCATTCAAAACCTGTTGTTGACTGGGACAAATTTCGCGAAATCCAAGACCGACACCCGAAAAAAGAAATTTAAGACTACAAAGACTGGGCGTCTCAGCTTAAACAGGTTGTAGCTCTTAGCGAAAAATTAGCCCCAGCAGCACATATCCACGATCCAGTAGACAGCAGTCTACTCCACCTATGGGAGGCCTATCAGAGCTTGGAGAAACGATGGCTCAAGCAAAAATATAATCGCAAACTAAAACGCAAAATGTCACAAACACTCCAGCTTGTAACTGAACACGTGGCCGAACTATCATCGCAGCAATGGAACCAGATATGAAACCGACTCGACGGTACTCTACATATAAAGAACTCTTGGTCCCTGCTTCGCCATATGTTAGACCCATGCTCCTCGCGATGTGAAAGTAATAAGCGAATTACGAAACTCTTGTTTGAAGTAGAAAAACAAGGGCAAGACGTTGAAACTGCTCTTAAAACTACGTATTTCCCTGGTCCAAGGCGAGAATCGTTACCTACATACAATGGAGCTCCCAATGCAGACTTGAATGCACCAATTGCAGAGGTGGAAGTTTGGGCTGCCCTAACCAAACTTCTCACCACATCTGCTCTAGGACTAGATGGAATTACCAACAAGACACTCCGAAATTTAGACTCCAAGTCAGTGGCAGCTCTTACCGATTACGTGAATCAACAATGGGAGCAGGGTACGCTGCCCCAGGAACGGAACTCAGCTAGGGTGGCTTTCATACCCAAACATAATAAGCCGTTAGACCTTAATAACTTGAGACTGATCTCTCTTACCTCATGTACAGGAAAACTGATGGAGCATGTAATTCTCAATCGTCTTAATCGCTACATGGAACAAGAAAAACTGTTTCCCTTCACCATGTGCGGCTTTCGAGCGGGACTGTCCACTCAGGATGTCATGCTGCAGCTTAAGGAAGATGTGCTAAATCCTACTTTTCCACACATCACCAGAGCCATCCTTGCATTGGACCTGACTAAGGCTTTTGATAATGTTTCTCACTTCTCGATTTTAAAATCTCTTATTGAACTAAACGTAGGCTCTCGCACGCACAGGTATGTCTCTGCCTTTCTCAGCAATAGGTCCGTCCGCCTACAGTTGGGCACTTTCAGAACCGATTCTTTCACACTAGGTAGCAAGGGAACGCCCCAGGGATCGGGTTTGTCCCCGTTCCTTTTTAACTTTACTCTCATACCGCTAGCGCGGGAACTTGCCAAACTTTCTTCCATCAATCACTCCTTGTACGCGGATGACATCACCATCTGGGTCAATACTGGCAACCATGGCGAAATTGAATCGAAGCTTCAGTTGGCCGCTAACATTGTTGTTAAACACGCCAACAATATTGGGCTCACCTGCTCGGCGGCTAAATTGGAACTCCTAGTAATTGACTTTAAAAAGCAAGATACATGTCACATTCAAGTCTTGCTTGATGACACCCCTATTCGCAGTGTCAATAAAATCAATATTTTAGGCCTTAATATTTCCGACAATGGTTCGAACGCTGACACCATAAAGTTAATCCGCACCCCAGTTCATAATACAGCTTCTCTCATTAAGCGCACATCCAATCGTCATCGCGGCATGAGGGAAGCAGACACACGCCACCTCACACAGGCCTTTTGCCTATGCAGAATTACCTATTCTATCCCCTACCTCTATCTCTCACTTACGGATATCGAGCAACTTAACAGAATCATTCGTAATGCCTGTAAAACTGCGCTCCATCTCCCTAAATCAACAGCCACAGATAAACTACTTCAACTTGGGGTGCACAACACTCTGGGAGAGCTTGTAGAGGCGCATCTTTTCAGCCAATATCAAAGACTATCACTCACAGAAACAGGACAGGTAAACTTGCGCCGACTTGGAATCAACGTTCCTGGTCACACCACGGCCACGCACGCAGTTCCCGTCACTGTTAGCAGCAGCCTATTAATCCCGCCACTCCCCAAAAATACTCACCCAGAACATAATCAGGCGCGACGGGAAGCTCGAGCCAAGTTCCTTCAGAAGCGCTTCCCTCCTCATTCTCCCGCAGTTTATGTAGACGCGGCCGAATATGTAGATCATCGAGCTTTCGCAGTAGCCGTCGTAGACGTATTTCAAAAACTGGTCGCTATTGCGTTCCTTCCAAATTTGACAGAATCTCTGGAAGCAGAGGAGGCGGCAATTGCTTTAGCCATTGTTCACTCCTCCGCTGAGTATATTTTTTTCCGATTCGAAAACTGCAATTCGTAATTTCGCCACTTTCCGAATTCATTCTCTGGCTGCTAAAATGCTTGAATCATCTCCTACGCCTGATCGCCTCATCGCACTCCTCCGGGTCCCTGCGCACTGTGGACACCCAGGCGACACGGCCGCTCACACCAAAGCCCGAGCACTCGCCAACCGGGCTCACAGCGACCTGCCTTCGCTTCGAGGTGCCAGGGATCGACTCCTCAGCTATCACAATATCACGCTATTTTACCGAAATTCCTACCTAACGTATCCCCCACCACATAAATCTCTTTCCAGAACTGACCAGGCTTTGTGGCGCAGACTTAAAACGGCCACAGTGAAGACTCCTTTTCTTTTCTCCCTTTTTAGACATGGCGAAACCTCGCCTCATTGCGACTTATGTCCTAGCACCAGAGCCAACTTCCAGCACATATTTCTGAATTGTCCAAACGAACCCAAGCCCCCGTGGCAAGGGTCAGAACACCAGGAGCGATGGGAGGCTGCTCTGCGCAGCTCGCAATCGGGTTTACAGCTCCGGACAGTGAGCTGGGCCAGAAGGGTCGCCGAAGCACAGCAGTGCCCGGCCACCTAGAGCGACCCGAGGGCTCATCGTCATCCTGATTCCACTTCCCCTACCACACCCCCCCTCAAATGATTCCTTCGTGAATCAATAAAGTTGATTACCTACCTGCCTAGTGAAGAAGAGGACAGAGACCCAGGCGGATGATGATGATTAGGATGATGCATATATGAAAAGAAGCAAAGAAGCGCAGGACGAATGCCCAAATATATATATATATATATATATATATATATATATATATATATATATATATATATATATATATATATATATATATATATATATATATATGATTCACAAAGAAATTCTGTGGGTCCGGTGCAAATATAATTAAGAAATAAAGAAGCACACTTACGAAAATTTTATAGTCGTTCATGGCATTTAATGCGTGGTGTAAAAGAACAACTCTTCACCGGACTTGTGCGCAATCCACCGACGACTGTGGCTGAGTTCATAAATGAGGCAACCACAATGGAGCGTACTCTCCAGCATCGGTTGTCACAGTATGAACGCCACGACGTCACCACTGCTGCATGCTATATCGGGGCTGACAGCGAGAGGCATGCCCTCGCAGAGTTCGTAAGAAGCATCGTGCGGGACGAGCTGCGCCAACTCCAAGCAGCGGGACCCCAACCAACGGTAAATGCTCTCGCAGACCTAATCCGAAACGAGATCCGACAGGTGGTCACTCCACTCGCGCCAACAAGACCTGAGGCCCCTGTGCTGACTCATGCGGCGGCCCTGCGATCTCCGGCACCACATGTTCCTGATCCTACTGTGCGGACAATGGATCAGACTAGCCATCGACTCCAGGGCACCTCTTCGACTCCGCCACCCGCCTCAATGTTTTTAAGTGCACCCACTTATCATCCGTCTGGATCGCGACAGAACGCCACAACGGCCAGCGTGTGGCGTACGTCCGATAACCGTCCACTCTGCTACCACTGTGGCGAAGCGGGTCACGTCAACCACAATTGCGAGTACCGCCGACTTGGTCTCCGTGTCTTTCACCCTGATGCTCGGTGCCCACGTTACGGTGAGCGTCCCGGCGACATCGAAGCATACCTTACGGGCCAGCAAGCTCCTCACCTTGATCAGCGCCCCCAATCACGATCACCATCACCTCGCCGCCCCACGTCACTTAGCATACCCTCGTCATTCTATGCTCCTTTCAGAGGCCGGTCACCGAGTCCCCACAGGAAAAACTAGAAACCGCGGCTCCTGGGGGTGAAGCCGCGTATCAACGAACTCTAAAAGAGCGTCCCTCGACGCAAAGACCCGACGAAAACCGTTCTGATTTGTCAGTCGTTCCCGAAAGTCTTAAGACTGTTTCCGCCGACATCATCGTACCGTCCATAATCACGTCGTCACTACCCTCGTCGACACCGGCACCGATTATTTGGTTATGAGCAGCGCCCTGGCATCCCAACTGAGAAAGGTAACTACCCCTTGGCAAGGACCCCCGTTGCGTATGGCAGGGGGCCAACTCGTCATGCCGGCTGGAATGTGCACAGCCCGTGTTCGAGTTCATGCTTCGACGTTCACAGGGTGTTTCCTCGTACTAGCTGCCTGTGTGCTCCCGTCCACTCATTCTGGGACTGGACTTTCTTCGCGAACACGGTGCAATTATTGACCTACGAGACTTGCAGGTGTCGTTCGAGGACCCGTTTCATTCTGAACCTGAAAACACCCACTTATCGAAGGCTGCCCTATGTGTATCCTTCGAATCTGTTACTCCACCCCCCCCCCCGTTGCAGCCTCTTTATCAACGTTGAATGTGACCAAGACGTCCCCGATGCTGTAATTGCGGAAGGAAATTTGTCCCTACTATTGGCACAACAAATATGCGTTGCCCGGGGTATTGTTCAGCCCAGGAGGAAGCAGGCTTGCCTTTTAGTCACAAATTTCAGCGAGGAGTATCGCCATCTTACGAAACACACTGCCCCCGCAGGGGCGCCTGCGCAAGTAGGTGTTTGGTGTGTAGCGACACCACGGACCCGAGCTAACGGGGGAGTTTTTACTCCCTCCCACGCCTAGCCGTGCGTGGCTTTGCCGTGTCCGAGGAAAAGGGGATCCTGGGGGTTGAGCTGAGGCTGGGTGATTGGACCTTTAAGGCCCCCCAGCAGAGGCAACACACCCCTTTGGCCCCGGCTTCACGAAGACGGCACCCCCGGATTGACCCGCCCGGGGGGAATCGGCAGTCATCTTTTCCTGTCTCCCCCTCACATCTTCGTCTTTTCTCTTACTTCAAATCTTTCCTGTCCTCTACTCTTTTCCGTTGACTTCCGTGTTTCCTGGCGGCAAGGGTTAACCCTGTGTGGCTACCCTACCTTGGATACACCATATTCGGTTATAGTGGTGGTGTACAGCTGGCGTCTGCAGGTCCTGTGCTTACAGACCCTGCAGCGTCCCCTTGTAGGACGACATGGTGGGTGGCTGGCGCCGCTGCCAAAAATGAACCTTTTCTTACGGATAGTTCCTTCCCCCACTCCCTGATCGCCCTCAGAAAAGAGGGCGCACCGATGAAGTATTCCAGTTTTTTGGTCACCAGAGAGTACCCTTTCCCCGATTCCATGTTATCCACGCTGACACACCCGGCAAATCAGTGAGAACTATTTCACCTTTTCTTGTTTCAAAGTCTTTGATAGAAATCTTTGGCCCAGGATATAAAGCATCGAGAATGGCAAGTGGTGACCTCCTGTTGGAGCTCCGCGACCAGAAACAGTATTTAAAATTGTCTAATCTAGTGAAATTCGGAGATACCAAATTAATAGTAACCCCACACCGAACCATGAACACCAGTCGTGGCGTTGTTTCAGATGATGACCTGTTAGGGCTTACGGAGGCTGAACTCCTGGAGGGTTTTAGCGAACAGAATGTCATCAACGGGAAGCGAATTAGAATGAGGCGTGATGGCAAAGAAATCGAAACCAAGCACCTGATACTCACCTTCAATTCAAGTGTACTGCCCGACTCCGTTGAGGCTGGGTATATCAGGCTTCAAGTGAGGCCATATATACCAAACCCTCTCCGATGTTTCAAATGCCAGCGGTTCGGCCACAGTTCACAGAACTGCCGAGGCCGCCTAACTTGCGCGAAATGCAGTGCTGAAGAACACACATCAGATGCCTGTGAAAACTCTCTTCACTGTGCGAACTGTAATGGGGAGCATGCCGTGTACTCGCGGTCATGCCCATGCTGGAAAAAAGAAAAGGAAATTGTCACAATTAAAGTAAAACACAACATTTCATTTAGGGAGGCACGAAGGCAGGTGTCCTGCCTACCAGAAACCAACTTTGCCGAAGTGGCGCGTCAGGGGGCAGCGCCACGACGGCCCCCGGCGCCTGTCTGGCACACGCGTAGTGAGCCAGCGCTGACGCCATCCGTCCCCTCGGCGGTTGCAGCCAGTGCTGCTCCACCATCCAAGAAATACCCACCAACCTCCGGGCTGGGGGCCGCGAAGGTCTCGTCTTTTGAGGCGAGGCCCTCAAAACAAATGCAGCGCTCGCAAGAGCGCGCGTCCAGCGCCTCGCAAGAGGCAATGGACAGAACACCGAGCTTGAGGGCGCAGCCAGCGCCTAAGGATCGGCGTGACTTCGTCGACCGATCCAAAAAAGAAAAATCTCGTGTCATGGCCTCTGGAAAGGGACCGTGAGCTAACTTTCCATCCTTGAGCACACAGCACAAAACACATCTAAAATGGATACACAGATCTTACAGTGGAATGTGAGAGGACTTCTCCATAACCTCGATGATATTAGACAACTTCTTAATAAACATACTCCAAAGGTGCTGTGTGTTCAGGAAACACGTCTCAAGTCCACACAAACAAACTTTCTAAAGCATTATGCAATCTTCCGCAAAGACCGTGACGATGCTGCCGCTTCATCGGGCGGTGTCGCTATAATAGTTGATAAAGGTGTTGCCTATAAGCAATTAAACCTCCGAACTTCTCTTCAGGCAGTTGCTGTCCGAGCAGTGCTGTTCGGGAAGCTACCAACAATTACCTCTATCTACATTCCCCCGTGCTATCAACTTTCAAAGACACAATTTCAAAGCTTCATTGATGAACTTCCTCCGCCATATATAGTCGTTGGTGATCTAAATGCACATAATCTCCTATGGGGCGACTCCCGTTTGGATGCGCGAGGACGCCTAATAGAACACTTTCTGTTTTCGTCAGGTGCATGTCTACTAAACAAAAAAGAACCAACGTATTATAGCACTACACACAACACATTCTCTTCTATAGACCTGAGTCTCGAGTGCTATAATTCCATATCTGGAGTGGTTCGTTCTCAAGAACCCTTTTGGGAGTGACCACTTCCCGATTATGTTAAAGTTAACAAAAGAAGATACATGCTCGCCTGTCTTTCCTCGCTGGAACACCAAGTCAGCCAACTGGGAACTGTTTCGAGAAATTACATTTTTAGACGGAGATGAGATTGCTGATTTTAATATAGATGATGCTGTAGCATACCTAGCAGATTTTATTATTGACGCTACAGTGAAATGTATCAAGCAAACCAACGGAATGACCAATAAACGTCGCATTTCATGATGGAACGACGATTGTCGGAAAGCGCGCAATAGACAAAATAAAGCTTGGAGACTACTCTCCGAAATTACCCAACGGCTGAAAACCTCAACAATTTCAAACAGGTTAAGTCCCAAGCCAGAAGAACGCGTCGCCGTGCAAAGAAAGAAAGTTGGAATAGGTACATCTCCGGTATAAATTCTTACACCGACGAAACGAAGGTTTGGAATAGAGTAAACAAGTTAATGGGTCGGGAGTCACACCCCCTACCTTTGGTAAGTAGCCGAGGGGAGAGCCTGGAGGAGCACGCGGACTGCCTAGGCGAACACTTTGAATACGTCTCGAGTGCATCGCACTACACAGAAACGTTCTTAAGATTCAAAGAACGCGAGGAGTGGCAACCCCTTAAATCTAAACGCCCATCCAGGGAGCCTTACAACTGCCCATTGTCACTAGCTGAACTTAAGGCATCTCTTGCGTACTGCAACAACTCGGCGCCAGGTGGCGATCGTATAACGTACGAAATGATCAAGTATCTTCACCCAGAAACATTAAAAACGCTCCTAACCCTCTTCAATACCATGTGGGAAGCTGGATATATTCCATTGTCATGGAGAGAAGCGATAGTCATTCGGTACTTAAACAAGGCAAAGACCCGCCCTTGGCCGCCAGCTACAGGCCAATAGCGTTAACAAGCTGTTTGTGCAAACTATATGAGAAATTGTTAAACCGGCGCTTAACCCACTTCCTAGAAAGTAACAGTATACTAGACCCCCTGCAGTGAGGTTTCAGAGAGGGGAGGTAGACAATAGACCACCTTGTTCGCATAGAGACATACATCAGAGATGCATTTATTCATAGGCAGTTTGTACTTTCGGTATTCTTAGACCTGGAGAAAGCGTACGATACCACATGGCGATTCGGGATCCTACGCGATCTTGCCGCCATGGGCATCCATGGGAACATGCTAAACACAATTAAAAGTTATCTCTCTAACCGAACCTTTCGCGTAAAAGTGGGAAATGCTCTCTCTAGATCATTTACCCAAGAGACGGGTGTTCCGCAAGGGGGCGTGCTTAGTTGCACACTCTTTCTTGTAAAAATGAACTCCCTGCAGTCAGTCATTCCAAGCGCGATGTTTTATTCTGTGTATGTTGATGATGTGCAGATGAGTTTCAAACCATGCAATATGTCTATCTGTGAACGACAAGTGCAGCTTGGAATGAATGAATTCTCTAAATGGGCGAATAAGAATGGTTTTAAAGTAAACACCCAGTAAAGTACTTGCGTACTCTTCTCCAACAAACGAGGGGTAATGCCACCACCAAATATTACGATCAAGGGAGCCCAACTCTCTGTGAGCAGCGAGCATAAATTCCTAGGAACCACTTTAGATTCTAAGCTCACGTTTATTCCCCATATTAAACATTTAAAAATGAAATGTCTGAAAGCGATGAACCTCCTAAAGCTCCTATCACGTACAACATGGGGTAGTGATCGTAGTGTCTCTTGAACTTGTACAAAAGCCTTGTTTTGTCGCGCCTTGATTATGCCTCTATAATTTATCATTTTGCAACGCCAAGTGCTTTGAAAATCCTAGACCCTGTTCACCATCTGGGTATCCGACTGGCAACCAGTGCTTTCAGGACAAGTCCGATCCAGAGTCTCTATGTAGAGTCGAATCAGTGGTCACTTCACCTGCAGCGATCCTATAGCAGTTTCACTTATTTTATAAAGGTACGTGCAAACATAAAGCATCCTTCTTATTCAGCTATAAACGATATGACCGCTGCCACCCTCTACCATAATCAACCCGCAGCGATAAATCCGTTCTCTTTGCGTGTGAGAAGCTTAAGTGCGGAAATGGGTGTTCCGCTGCTAGAACTTCGTGCTATGCCCACAACAAAACATTTACCGCCGTGGCAGTGGCAGCTCATACATTGTGACACTTCCTTTGCCGAGATCACTAAACATGCACCAGAAGCACATATTAAAATGCATTTTCGACAACTCCAGTCCAACTACTCATGCCGCGAGTTTTATACTGACGCTTCTAAGTCGCATGCAGGGGTGGCTTATGCAGCCGTCGGACCATCCTTCTCGGAATCCGGTGTGTTGCACCCGGAAACATTTATAATTACGGCTGAGGGTTATGCACTATTGTCGGCTGTGAAGCATATACGGAAATCAATCATACAAAAATCAATTATATTCACAGGCTCGTTAAGCGTCGTAAATGCATTAAGATCCCTTTTCAGATACAGAAATCCGGTAATAATTGAGCTGTATTCCGTTCTGTGTACAGCGTATATGTCCAACCAGCTTGTTACTATTTGCTGGGTTCCTGGCCATAGAAGCATCGAGGGCAATGTGTTAGCTGACCAAATGGCCACGTCAATTATATTGCGCGCTATTAACCCCACAGCTACTGTCCCTGCAACAGATTTAAAACCCTTCCTACGCAAGAAACTGCGAAACCACTGGCAACGCTTGTGGGGCACACAAATAAATAATAAGCTTCACTTGATTAAGCCGCGGCTGGGTTACTGGCCCCCCCGCCACAAGAACACGGCGAACTGATGTCCTATTCTGTCGCCTCAGAATAGGACACACTTATGGTACCCATAGCTTTCTGCTGACTTGCGATGAACCTCCTAATTGTGGTAGATGTGGTGAGAGGCTAACCGTCCTCCACGTCCTCCTGGAGTGTCCGGAAGCTGAAAGTGAGAGAAAGAAATATTTTGCTTTAGCATACCGCTATAATCTTCCTTTACATCCGATGATGTTTCTCGGTGAAGAACCGCTTTTTGATGCAAAATCAGTTTTAAGCTTTTAAAGGATGTAGTATTGAATGTTTTTAGCCCAACATTGAATGTTTTTAGCCCAAAAGGTTTATAGCGCATCCTCTGTTCAGAGGATGCCGCTGTGATAGCAGCTTTCAATAAGCCCAGGCCTCCAAGCTCTTGTTTTAAGAGCTCTGTCGAGGCACTGGTGATCGATGCCAAGTTTTTATTTCACATACATACCACTTTTAAATCATTTTATGTCTCCATAGCACACATCATTTGTCATTGCCATAATTTTACTATGTATATATTTTTACGCACCCATAGCGACTGTTTTAGGCCCATTTACAGCCACGTCACATCTGTTTTATTTACATTGAACATCGCACAGTTCATTATCATCGCTCTGACGCTCTTTGGCCACATCTGGCTCTTGCGCCAATAAGCTCCACTAATCATCAACAAAACACACTGTGATCGCATACCTTGAGGATATTGCCGACGTCCCTGGTTCTTCAATATTGTCTGCCCTTTCGTCATGCGACCATTCTGCCATGACATTCGCAAGCACTCTCTACGTAAACCAGGGTCTACCGTCCGCACAACGAGAACGTCTTCTACAGCTACTCGACTCATTTCGAGGCTACTTCGCTACGACTTCGAAAGTGAAACAAACACCACTTGCCAAGCATCGTATCATCAGCGAGCCTACCGAGAGACCCATTCGACAGCCCGCCTACAGAGTCTCCCAAAAAGAACAAGACGCTGTACACCAACAGGTCCAGCAGATGCTCAAGGACGATGTCATCCAGCCATCGACCAGTCCCTGGGCGTCCCTTGTTGTGCTAGTGAAAAAAAAGATGGTACCCTGCGATTTTGCGTCGACTACCGAAAGTTGAATAAGATCACGAAGAAGGACGTGTATCCTTTACCGCGAATAGATGACTCGATGGACCGCATTCGCAACGCTCGTTACTTTTCTTCCATGTATCTACGCAGCGGCTATTGGCAAATTTCTGTTGATGAGCGCGACCGCGAAAAGACCGCCTTCATTACTCCTGACGGACTCTACGAGTTCAAGGTCGTTTCCTTCGGCTTATGCTCGGCGCCAGCTACTTTTCAAAGAATGATGGACACGGTTCTTTCTGGGCTAAAATGGCAATCGTGTCTTGTCTACCTTGACGATGTGGTCATCTTCTCGGACACGTTTGAGGAGCACGTCCAACGCTTACAGACAGTTCTTCAGGCGGTTCGAACAGCTGGACTTTCTCTCAAACCGGAGAAATGCCACTTTGCTTTCGAGGAACTGAAGTTTTTTGGTCACGTTGTCAGCCACGCCGGTATACACCCAGATCCCGAGAAAACGAAAGCTGTTGCCGCATTTCCTGTCCCTACGAACAAACGCGATCTCCACCGATTTCTGGGACTGTGCGCATATTACAGACGCTTCGTCAAAGGCTTTCCTAAAATCGCTAAACCACTAAATGAACTTACAAAATACGGCGTACCATTTGTTTGGTGTCAGGATCAGCATCACGCTTTTGACACGCTACGAAACCATCTCCAAGCCACACCTGTACTCGGTCACTTTGACGACAACGCTGCCACAGAGCTACACACGGATGCCAGCAACGTCGGACTTGGAGCTGTATTGGTTCAATGACAAAATGGCGTAGAGCGCGTGATTGCCTATGCAAGTCGAACACTATCATCCGCAGAGAAAAACTACTCTGCAACAGAAAAAGAATGTTTGGCTGTTGTTTGGGCTATAGCAAAGTTTCGGCCTTATTTGTACGGTCGACCAATCAGGGTAGTTAGCGACCACCATTCTTTATGCTGGCTCGCCAACCTCAAAGATCCTTCCGGTCGTCTAGCACGGTGGAGTTTTCGGCTGCAAGAATTCGACTTTACAGTCATTCACAAGTCAGGACGCAAACACACCGATGCTGACTGTCTCTCACGTGCGCCGATCAGAAGTACGAACGCGGACGTTGAAGAGGACGATACATTCCTTTCCTCTGTATCAGCAACCGACTTGACTGAACAACAACGCGACGACATGGAGCTAAGCCCTCTCATTGATTACCTCGAAGGCCGAAAAAGCAATCTTCCTCGAAACTTCGCACGTTCGCTGGCCTCGTTCTGCATCAGGGATGGAGTCCTCTATAAGAAAAACTTCGACCATACCCATGCTACTTCTTTAATGGTTGCGCCGACCTCGCTTCTGGACGATATTTTACATGCTTGTCACGACGAACCATCATCCGGACACCTTGGCTACACGCGCACCTTGGAAAGAATTCGCCGCTCATACTACAGGCCACGCCTCGCGAAGACAGTCAAGCAGTACGTCCGCACATGCCGCGACTGCCAACACCGCAAGACTCCACCTGTCCGACCAGCAGGACTACTACAGCCTATCGCCAAGCCGAAAAATGGCATTGACTAGCTCGGATCGTTTCCCATGTCTTCGTCTGGAAACGGGTGGATTGTGGTTGCCACTGATTATTTAACGTGATACAGCAAAACGAAGCCTCTGCCCAAGGCTACCACTGCCGAAATCGCCCAGTTTTTTGTCACCAGCATAGTACTTCGTCACGGAGCGCCAGCTGTGATAATTACTGATCGTGGGACAGCATGCTCAGAGCATCGAACGCGTTATTCGAAGATCGTAGGTTCGATTCCTGCTCACGGCTGGTTATTTTTCACCCACTTTTCTTTCTTCTTATTTACATTCCATTGGTTTTAATAACTTCCCCTGTACATTCCTTGGCATTACTGTCTGTTATATCTCATTTAATATATATATATATATATATATATATATATATATATATATATATATATATATATATATATATATATATATTGTAGAGACGAGAAATAAGAGACAACGCCTTTTCTGCAGGCCGGCTGTTCTTATTCTGCTTTCTCCTCCTCGTCTTCTCCGTCCCGCCACGTATGCGCCGAGCACGATCGCCGCTTTGTCATCATTACACTCGGCCACGCTGCAGCTGGTCTACTCCTGTAAGAAAAGCACAAACCAATGTCACGTTTGCCGACGTATGCAGTTCTTCATCCGCGACACATGCACCGCAAAGTTATTCCGTTTTCTCTTGTCTCTGCGCGTATCAGAAGCTGTGGAACGTACTCGCCAAGTGTTATCTCCCAAGCGCTCAGAAATAATGTAAGGGCCGTCGTACTTTGGGTGCAGTTTGTTTGAAGACGATGGCGCACCTCGCTGTAGCCACACCTCATCACCTACACTGTATTTCGGCGCGGGACGGTGGCGTCGGTCGTAGTATCGCTTTTGTGCCTGTTGAGCATGCACAATCCTCCTACGCGCCTCCACACGGATATCGCGACAAAGTGTCTGGCGTGCAGCGGAACGCCCTACTTTAACGGGAGTGTCCAAACCGAACGTAGCATTCAGTTGCGGGAGCTGACCATAGACAATCTCGTAGGGGCAAATTCCTGTGGAGCTGTGTGCCGCCGTGTTCACTGCGTACGCAGCTGCTTGGAGATGATCATCCCAGTCGGCCTCACCTCGTTTGTGATTCTTACAGTACGGTGCGAGTCTAGCCTGGATAGTCTGGTTCGACCTTTCGGTCAGTCCGTTCGCCTGTGGATGGTATGCCGACGCGAAGTGATGGTCCACTCCAGCTTGTTGTAGGTAAGTGCGGAGCTCGCGACTGCGAAAGGTGGTCGACCGGTCGGAGATCAACTTGTTAGGAAGACCGTGTCGCCATTCGAAGCGATCTTTCAGGAATCGGATGACATGGCTAGCAGCAAGCGAAGGCACGGCCGCGACCTCTACGAACTTGGACAAGTAGTCCACAGCGAGTATAATGTAACGATTGCCCGCTGTCGTCATTGGAAGAGGCCCGATGTGATCTATGCCCAACGTGTGGAAAACTGTCTCTGGAGGCTTGATCGGCGTAAGAAGTCCATGTCGAAGCTCCAGGACGTCGTTTGTGTTGCTGACAAATCTCGCAACTGGCAACGTATGAACGCACGCTTTTATCCATTTTCGGCCACCAAAAACGTTCTTGTGCCTTGCGTAAGGTGGCTCTGTAGCCAACATGGCCTCCCTCGGGAGTGTCATGGATGGCGCGTAGTACGCTCGATCTTAAGGTGTCAGGAATGACCAGGAGATGACACTCGGTGCTTTTATCGGCCCAGTGACGCCGATACAGCGTTCCATTACGTAAGACAAACTTGGCATTGCGTCCCGCATCGCCAATGGAGTCTATAACGGATGCGAGTCTTTCATCGGCTTGCTGAGCCTTGGTCACGTCCTGTTGAGAAAACAGGATCCAGGTTTCTCGATTTTGTGTGGAGAATTCCTCGATCGGATTTCGCGATAAAGCGTCCGCAAGCTGATTTTGTGCTCCAGCACGGTGACGGATGTCGTACGTATAGTCTTGGAGCCGAACAATCCATCGAGCAAACTTGTGCTTGAGGTGCTGCTTCTGGAACATCCACGCAATCGCGAGTTGTTGTTACTACCGTGAAGTGTCGGCAAACAAGTAGTGGCGGAACTTTTCATCCACACTCCATACTACAGCCAAACACTCCAGTTTCATTCGAATGATAATGCCGTTCTGCGTCCGATAGTTTACGACTGGCGTAGCAGATGACGTGCCCACGCCCACTCGAGTCACGTTGAAGTAAACCGCCCCTAGGCCAATCTGACTCGCTCAGTATGGACTTCTGTCATCCAATCTTCATTAAGTGGCAGAGCACCGGGCTATGTGTAAGCTGGTGTTTGAGGGTTTGGAAGGCGTTATCCTGCAAAGGACCCCACTGAAATTGGGCGTTTTTCTTCAGTAAGTCCGTGAGTGGAGCAGCAGTTGACGCAAAGCTCGGTACAAAACTTGCGCAAGTATGACGCCATTCCTAGGAATACCTGGAGCTGTTTTATAGATGTTGGTGCAGGGTATTTGGCAACGGCGTCTATGCGTTCAGGCAAGGGTCGTACGCCATTATGAGATATCTGATAACCAAGATAAGATATTGTCGTCAACCCAAACTGGCACTTCTCGCGGTTAAGTCGAAAGCCGGTGTTGTGTAGCCTCTGCAGAACCGTGTCGAGATTTTGTAGATGTTGTTTTTCTGTTTCCCCGATGACTAGAACGTCATCGAGGTACACGACGCAGGCACGGTCTATCAGTGTGCCTAACACTGTGTTCATGGCACGCTGAAAGGTGCTTGGAGCAGTTCGCAGACTCGTACAAGCCAGATGGTGTTCGGAAGGCCGTCTTAAACTTATCTTCTTCAGCCACGTTGATCTGCCAATACCCTGCTTTTAAATCTAGCGACGAAAAGAACCTCGCTTTTCGTACTGCGTCAATAGCGTCGTCAATGCGTGGCAGCGGGTACGAGTCTGGTATGGTGTGCTTGTTCAGCTCTCGGTAGTCAACACAGAATCGGAGATTGCCGTCCTTTTTACGGACTAGGGACAACAGGTGCTGCCCACGGGCTAGAAGATGGCCTGATTATGCTGGCGGCAAGCATTTCTTGCACCTGCTGGTCAAATTAATATCCGCTCTCGTTCGGCATATCTACGTAACGTTATGGACACCGGCGGATGATTGTCGGTAGTAATATGGTGCACTAGCACGCTAGTTCCGGGAAGCTGATTAGTAGTATCAGCGAAGAGCGATGCGTGCCTCTCGAGTATTGCGGGAAGTGTAAGTGGCGTCGTCAGCTCACCTTGGGATTGCGCCGGAGGCAAGCACTTGGAGCCACAGGATGGAGGTTGACGGTATTTCCTTCACCGTGAGGCGCACTTCCCCGGAGAGCAGGTAGTCGGCCCCTAAAACCATGTCTGTGGGCAGGTCGTCGAAGACGGGCACCGAGGACAAAAACTTGCTGCCGGCCTCGGTGTTGAGTTGCAGGTTTAGGCACCGACCGGTAGTACGTCGCCACCGAGACCCCCGCAGTGTGGCTCAGTCCAAGGCTGGAGAGGTTCGGAGGCGTGGCGGCGAAGCAACGCCGTACGTTGAGCTCCGGTATCAACGAGAGCTGTCAGTTCTCCGATGCCGTCGACGCGGACCTTGAGGGTTGGAAGTGGGCGTGATTGATATTGCATCGCTTGAGGTTGGCTCTGTGGGCAGCTTTTATAATACCCATGCCCGATGCGGCCACACGTATAGCATCCGCGTCTCGGTGAAGCTGACTCCTTTGGGCCAACTGCAGCCGCCCGGCGATGAGACGTGTCCTGCAACTCCATTGCCTGGCGTACGAAAGTGGAGATGTGGACTGGGTGGTTGTAGGCGGACAAGACGGCTGCGTGCGTCGAGTCATGGATCCCGTCGATGATGTACTGCCTGGCTGCGGAGGAGGTCCACTGTATATCGCAAGCTTGTAAAGGTCAGCTTGTCGTAGATGTAAGTCGCGACGTCCTCGGTTGCACCTTGCCGGCGTGACCGCATGGTCATGAAACGGTCGTCGTAAGCGCTCGGAAGCGGCGCAAACGCGGACATCAGGGCCGCGCTCCATGTTTGCCATGTAGCTATGTACTGCCTTGGAAACGGATGCCACGCTTGGGCAGATCCTCGCAAACGTCCTTCAGCGACCGACTTCTTATCGTGTCGCTCCACGAGTATTTAAGGGCAACCGAGTTTATCACGCTTACCCAGTTGGTAGGGTCATCCTTGAATCCTTGAAAATATGGAATTTCGTTCTCGTTGAACGATCCAAAAGAGGCGCAGCCAAACCCGGATGTCTTGAGCTCTTGGGCGCAGAGAGAAGCCTCGAGAAATGGCCTCGCTGCAGTCATGATGCGGTGCCGCCGTGAGGCTTGGACGCCGTCCGTGATCGGTGGGGAGTTCGAGAGCACTCGTTCCACTTCGAAGTGTAGTGGACGCAGGGATATCGGGGTCAGTAGTTCGCGACTGCGCCATTGTAGAGACGAGAAATAAGAGACAACGCCTTTTCTGGCAGGCCGGCTGTTCTTATTTCTGCTTTTCTCCTCCTCGTCCTTCTCCGTCCCGCCACGTATGCGCCGAGCACGATCGCCGCTTTGTCATC